>PVJS01023140.1:0-29882 GCA_004027185.1 Glis glis | reverse complement strand
AGAGAGAGAGAGAGAGAGAGAGAGCTGAGGCTGGCCGCGAACCCAGATCCTCCGGTCTCCGCCTCCCAAAGTACTGGGATTACAAGTGTGTGCCACCACGCCCGGCAGTCCATCACTTTTAAATTCAGCCTCACAGAAAGTTTCAGGACATGGGCAAAATGTAGATAGGTTCTTTGTCAGAATATAACATAAATGGCCTCTAGTCCAATTCCCAATAGAGTCATTTCCTTCTGAAATCTCAAAAGCACAGCCTATACTTTCCTCATTTCTATTGGCATTCTGATCATCTTAGTCCTCACCAGAATTGCATATTAACCTCTGTTTACAACATTGTAAGGCATCTGTAGCCTGCATCTCCAAACTTTCCCAAACTCCTCCTGCAAACCATTTCCAAAGGCTTCTGATCCACATGGTATGATATAGTAACATCAAGGATCCCACTCCTGGTACCAATTTCTGTGTTACTCAGCTTTTTGTCACTGTGACAAAATACCTGACAAAAACTTAGATGAGGAAGGATTTATTTGACTCACAGTTTCAGAAGTTTAGTCCATGGTCATCTGGCTCCAAGGCAGAAACATCATGGTGGCAGGGCATGGTGGAATAAAGCTGCTAAGCTCATGGCAGCTGAGAAGCAGAGAGAGAGAGAGAGGGAGAGGGAGAGGGAGAGGGAGGGAGGGAGGAGAGAGAGAGAGAGAGAGAGGAGATAGAGGAGAGAGAGAGAGAGAGAGAGAGACAGACAGACAGACAGTGCGCGTGTGCCATGGACAGATGTAGTCCCTATGGTAATGTCCACAAGTTACCCATCTCCTCTGTCATACCCACCTCTGAACCTTGCTGCATTGGAGTCCAGGCTTTATTCCAGATCCAAACCATAACTGTATGTATGGGAAGACATAGTACATATAGCTGTGTATATAGTACATAGTACATATAGCATTCAATACTATCTTTTTTTTTTTTTGCCTTGGATTGAACCCAGGAGCATTCTACCTCCAGGCTACACCCCCAGACCTATTTTTTATTCTTTATTTTGAAACAGGGTCTCACTAAATTGCGGAGGGCCTCAGTAAGTAGCTGAGGCTGGCCGCGAACCCAGATCATCCGGTCTCAGCTTCCCAAATACTGGGATTACAAGCGTGCGCCACCACGCCTGGCTGCATTCAGTACTATCTGAGGCTTCAGGCATCTACTAGTGGGTCTTGGAATGTATAAGGGAAGACTGCCTATTTCGTTGACCATTCTCGCTTCTATGACCACACAACTTGGAGGAAGAAAGATTTATTTGCTCACAGTTCTGGAGATTTCAGAGGTTCAGTCCATGTCAGGCCAGGTCTGCAGAGCTCAGGCATGGTGGTGGGAAGCAGTGAGAGGGAGAGAACAAGGGCTCTGCTCTCACATATGGAGGCTGGAACCAGGAGGGAGCAAGGGGATTCAAAGACACATGCACAGTCCCCAAAACCACACCCCTAGGGACCCACCTCTCCCAGCCACACTTACCTGCCTAGGTTACCACCCAATGAATCCATTATGGATTTATTCACTGATGAAATTACAACCCTCATGACCTAATTATATCAACTCTGAACATTAGTACATGAGCTCTTCAGGGGACATTCTATATCTAACCATAACACTACCTATATTCCCTTTTGATCTTTTAAATGTCTATAGTTCCTTTTGGCATCCTTCTCTTTTTCCTGATACTGGTAATTTATATATCTTGATCAGTCTGGCAAGAAATTTAATTTTCATCGATGTTTTCATAGATCCAGCTTTTGGTTTTACTGATTTTATATGTTGATTTTACATTTTCAATTTCACTTTTTGCTATTTCCTTCTGCTTACTTTGACTTCAATTTTTTTTTTCTCTCTCTCCTTTTTTTTTTTTGCGGTACTGGGGATTGAATTCAGGGGCATTCTACCTCCGAGCTACACCCCCAGCCCTATTTTTTATTCTTTATTTTGAAACAGGGTCTCACTAAGTTGCTGATGGCCTCACTAAGTCGCTGAGGCTGGCCACGAACCCAGATCCTCCTGTCCCAGCCTCCCAAGTACTGGGATTACAAGCGTGTGCCACCACGCCTGGCTCTCTCTCTCTTTTTTAAGATGAAAGCTTAAGTATTGATGACAGGTCATCCTCCTTTTTAGATATGTATTTAGTATGTATTTCCCTTAAAGAACTGATCTAACTACATTTCACACATTTTGGTATATGGTGCTTCTGTTTTTATTTAGGTCAAAATATTTTTAGATTTTCTCTTTTAACTTTCTTTTTGAACCATGGGTTATTTAGAATTGTTTGTGGTTTTCCGATATCCTTCCATTACTGATTTCTAGTTTATTTCTGTTGTGGTAAGATAATATACTTGATGATATCAGTTCTTAAAAAAGTGTTGAGGTCTGTTTGATGGACCAGAGTAGAGTCTGTTTTGGTAAATGTGCTGTGTACACTTGAAAAGATTGTGCATTCTGCCATTGTTGGGTGGAGTTTTCTTTTTCTTTCTTTTTTTTTTTGCGGTACTGGGGATTGAACCCAGGGGCATTCTATCTCCAAGCTACACCCCCAGCCCATTTTTATTCTTTATTTTGAAACAGGGTCTCAGTAGTTGCAGAGGGCCTCACCAAGTTCCTGAGGCTGGCGGTTAACCTGCGATCCTCCTGTCTCAGCCTCCCACGTACTGGGATTACAAGCGTGCGCCACCACACCCAGCTGGAATTCTCTATAAATGTCAACTTTGTCAACTTCGTTGAGGTTAAAGAAAGCCAACTTGGTAACAGTTAAAGTGATAAGAACAGATTTTATTCAGGAACAATTGCAATAGGAAATAAAGAAACCTCAGTATAGACCTAGGCTCAATTCCAAATAGAGCAAGGACAAGTGGGGATTCATGGTCAAGGAGCAAGGTGGAGAACAATGGATTGAAATAACATTGGGGGAAGGAAGCGATTCTAGTTAAACCAACTGAACAGGATACTAATAATAGTCTCTGTTTTATTTTGTCTATTATTAAGTAGCTGCTTTGTTTTGATTAATATTTGCATGGTTTTTTCACTGTGTTCTATGATCATAGATAATACATGAGTAGGAAAGAACTCTGTATTGGATATTTTCATTTTCTGTGCTTTCTATTATTTACTTACTTAGTTAGTTTATTTATATCCCAGTACTAGGATTCTTTACCATGGAACTACACTCCCAGCCCTTTTTATTTTTCATTTGGGACACGATCTTGCTAAATTGTCCAGGCTGGCCTTGAACCTCTGGTCCTCTTGTGTTCGCCGCCAGAGTAGCTAGTACTTACTTTAAATAACATTTGATTTTAGGAAATATTATCAAGTATAACCCTAAGATCCTATAATTTTATGTCAAGGCACAAGGTATAAGGATATAAGTATTCATCACATAAATAGGAGTAATTTTGCATTATTACTTTACTTTCTGGGATAGAATTTGAATGGTAATTTCTTACAGATATTATTTACATTTTAGTTCTGAGATACTGTTTTGCATTGTCTCAACTATGTGCACATAACCTAAACAATTTAAAATTTAAACTTATTTTTAATGAATTAATTTCTGAAGTAATGAAAGAACTCTTAAAGCAGCATGTCTTAGAACTAATTAGTACTTTAATACTTTTGTTATCTTTTAAATTTAATGTAAATTGAAGCCACTTCCTTAATTTATGTCAAACAGCTTATTGCCAGCATGGGAGCTGCAGATATTGTGTGTTATAGCTTATGATATCCCAAAGTAGAACATTTTATTCAGTGGCATGAGCTGGCACAGTGGGCAAGATTATTCTAATTCATTTGGGTAAGTGAACTGCAGCTTAGGAAGTTCATGTACAAAAATGTGCTGTCAGAGTTTCTTTGTGACTCTTTACTCATAAGAAACTCTGGGTTTAGGATTTAAGCATATTAATTTTTATTGTTTTTATTTCATTGCAGGTTATTAGTTTTGAACTTGTTAAAATCTGCATATACATCTTTAAGTACCTATTTGTTAACCATTTAGATTTAAAATCTCATTTAAAATACTTCATTATATTAATTACTAACTGTTTGGTTCTGGAAGCTCATGATCTACATGTAAATGTGCTTTAAAAATTGGAAATTTTACCTGGCACAGTAGCATACCCAGGACTTGGGAGACTGAGACAAGAGGATCACAGTTTCAAAGTCAGCATATGGTTAACTTAGTGAGACCCTGTTTCAAAATAAAAAAAGGACTGGGAGTGTAGCTCAGTGGTAGAATGCCCCTGGGTTCAATCCCCAGTAAACACACACACACACACACACACACACACACACACACACACACAAACACACACACACACACACACACAAAAAAAAAGGAAAATTTATTTTCTTCCCTTAAGATTTTTGGAATAGTTTTCCTTCTAAAATATGTTCTTAATTTTAGAAATTAGTTTATGAAAATCAAAAGACTATGATATATAACTATTAGTAGATAAAATTTTAGACTACTCTTTAACATATGCCACTTTTAACATTAGTGGGATTTTCAAAAGCTGCCACAAAGATGTTCCTTCCAGTGCTCATAACAGAAAACTATGATAGTGCCATCCAGTGGAATTTTTTTTTTTTGCGGTACCGGGGATTGAACCCAGGGGCGTTCTACCTCCGCCCTATGCCCCCGGCCCTATTTTTTATACTTTATTTTGAAACTGGGTCTCACGAAGTTGCAGAAGCCTCACTAAGTAGAGAGAGAGAGAGACAGAGAGACAGGGAGAGAGAGAGAGAGAGAGAGTGCGAGAGTCAGGGAGAGACAGAGAGAGAGCTGAGGCTGGCTGCGAACCCGGATCCTCTGGTCTCCGCCTCCCAAAGTACTGGGATTACAAGCATGCGCCATCACGCCCGGCATATTAAACAACCACTACAGTGGTGGTTTGAAGAAGAATGCTTATGATATAATATTCTGAAAAATGAAGTATTTATAGAAATCAATTACACATATAAATATATAAAACAAAAATGCAAGGAGAAAAACACTAACATTTAAAAAGTGTTCTATATTTTGGTAGTAAACATAAGGGGTGGTCTTTTCTTTCTTCTTTCTGCTTTTGTTTCAGTATATTCTGGACTGTTTCTCAGAGTGATTTGGGAAGTACCTCGAATTTCTATCTTCCTGTTTGTGTTCCTTTCATCGGTGATTTCTGCAAAATCATGAATTCATTCGATTTTGGGTCAGCTCTAACCTCTAGTGATTATGGTTAGAATGTAACCAGTGTATTTATCTTAAGATAAAGAATATGATTTTAAAACCCTTTAAAATTCTCCAAATGAGTTGTCAAAAGATGTAAAAACAATCACTTGCAAAGTGTGTTGTGTTGTTCTGGTGAAGCTGCAGAATGGCCTCTCACTTTCCGCTACCTCCTGGCTGGATTACCTTTCTTGCCGTCTCTCTCCCCAGCTTTTACTTGGAATTTCTTCTTCCTTTGGCACTGATCCTTTTCTGTTGGATTTGGGTTTTGTTTCCAGTTTCTGCACAGTGTGCAAGAAACTTTTATTCAAGTGTTTTAGAGTTCATAAGTTAGATTGCCCCGACCCTTCAGACTATGAGGACCCTTGCCCTTTCATTGGCCCACTGAAAGCGTGCCTGGTGGCTCTGGACAGTCTCAGGGCTTCAGATGCCATTCTGCTGGCTCTTGTTTTCCTGTGCTGCCTCTTGTGTGGATTATGTAGGTCTTGAAGTTTTTGGTGTTATATTCTGGTGTTAACTTTGTGAATGATACTTTGTTTGTAGATTTAGTTTTGTTACTCGGATTGCTCTATGGAGAGATGTAGGGAGTTTAGAATCCTTGCTTTTTTTTAAAAAAAAAACTAATTTTATTCAGTTTAAAGGGTTGTCCTTTTTGAAGTTGTGTACAGTTAAAATGTTCTTCATTTTTTAAAAAGTCCTGTGATTATAGATGGTGGCTGCTTCTCTTTTTTGTGTCTCTGTAAAATAAGAAACTGGCAATAATTTTGTCTTAGACATTTTACTAGTATGTGAAATCTAGAATTTTAATGACCATTTATCTCTTTGATTCTCTAAAACAGGAAACAAGTAATTTGCCAAAGGCAACAGTGTTTATAAATGGCAGCACCTACATTCAAATATTTATTTTATGATTCTATAGTAATCATTCCTGAACTTCTTATAGGAAATGAAACAGAATTCTGTTTAGAAAGTGTTTTATCCTTCAGTTAACAAACAGCTTGCTGGGTTAGTACTCTCTTCTGGGTGGTATTAGATACAACCCTTCTGGGGAGAGTGGAGATAAGATTTTTGGTAGGCTCCTGATCATCAAGAATTTTAGTTTTCAGTTAATTCATGACTCATGCCTCCTGTATTTTAAATTTATTTTACAAGACAAACTGGAAATGTCTTTTGAGTATGCTAGGTGGTGTGATAGAAAACTAAGAAGTCATAAGACGTAGTTTCCTATAACAAATCTCCACAAATATAGTGGCTTAAGCAACACAAATTTATTATCTTACAGTGCTAGGCATCAGAAATCTGAACAGATTCCCCTGGGACTAAAGGGTAGGTGTCAGTATCACTTAATTCTTTTGTAGAATCTCCAAGAGAAAATCTATACTGCCTGTCATTCATATGAAATGTTGCATTTCTTCAAGGAGGTGATGAATTAACCTTTTGCAGTCTGTTCATCTATTCAGTTCTTTGAATTTTTTCAGTATAGTTAATTATTTCATTTAACCAGTATTGTCTAGTCTTTCTCCCCATATCCGAGATTTGGAAATGGTGGTGGGCTGGGCGTGGTGGCGTATGCTTATAATCCCAGTACTTTGGGAGGCGGAGACCGGAGGATCCGGGTTCGCGGCCAGCCTCAGCTCTCTCTCTCTCTCTCTCTCTCTCTCTCCCTGTCTCTCTTTCTCTCTCTCTCTCTCTCTCTCTCTCCTTAGTGAGGCCCTCCGCAACTTTGTGAGACCCAGTTTCAAAATAAAGTATAAAAAATAGGGCCAGGGGTGTAGCACGGAGGTAGAACACCCCTGGGTTCAATCCCCAGTCCGCAAAAAAAAAAAAAAAGAAATGGTGGTGGAGCAGAACAAAGATATATCCAAGGTTGAAACATGAAGTGTGTGCGTGCGTGTGTATGTGTGTGTGTGTGTTTTCAGAAGAGGAGAAAGTAGCCAGGCGTGGTGGCGCACGCTTGTAATCCCAGTACTTTGGGAGGCAGAGACCAGAGGATCCGGGTTCGCGGCCAGCCTCAGCTCTCGCTCTCTCTCTCCCTGTCTTTCTCTCTCTCTCTCTCTCCCTCTCCTTAGTGAGGCCCTCCGCAACTTCGTGAGACCCGGTTGCAAAATAAAGCATAAAAAAAAAAATAGGGCCGGGGGCGTAGCGCGGAGGTAGAACGCCCCTGCATTCACTCCTCGGTAGCACAAAAAAAAAAAAAAAAGAAAAAAAAGAAAAAGAAGAGGAGAAAGTATGAACTTGGGTTTAGAGAGTCTCAAGCACCACAGAATCACTGCTGACATGTTTTTACTATACCAACGAACACCTTTGGTCACCACTGCGGGAAGATGGGTGGCAATCTCTTTAAGTTGTGTGGTAGGATTATAAGAGGCTAATTTATACTAATAACCCCTAGATCTTGGCTTAATACAACACAGGTTTATTTCTCTTAGAGAGTCTGCCTTAGAGATTGTATTGGTTTGTTTTCTGTTACTATAATGAAATGTCAAAGATTGGGTACTTTTATAACAGAATGTTTCTTTTGGCTCACAGTTCTGCAGGTTCAAGGGCATTAGCATCAGCATTGACTTGTCTCTGGCTAGGACTTCAAGGTGGATGGCATCACAGTGATGGGTGCCTGTGTGAGAGGGAGACATCACAGGTGAGACAGAAGACAGACTGGGGAGGGGCCAGGCTTGCTCTTTTTTTTTTTTTTGGTACTAGGGATTGAACCCAGGGACATTTTACCTCTGAACTACACCACCAGATCTATTTTATTTTTTATTTTGAAACAGGCGCTCACTAAGTTGTTGAGGCTGTCCTCGAACCTGCAATTCTCCTGTGTTAGCCTCCCAAGTACTGGGATTATAGGTGTGCGCCACCACACCTGGCCAGGCTTGCTCTTTTATAACAACTGTCCTGTGAAAACTAATCAGGATTCCATGAGAACTACATGGATTTCTAGTAAGACAACACCCTCAATAACCTAAGTACCTCTTCTGTGCCTTGCCTTTTAAAGGTTTCGTACCACCTCCCAACTCTCCCACACTAAAGACCAAACTTCCAACGTGTGAAGACTTAGGAGACTCAAACCATATCCAAACCATTGCAGAGATCACAGTCCTTCCATCCTGTCATCCCATCACAAAGTTTTCAAGGTTGTTGTAGGAGGAAAAGAAAAGGATAAAGGATCTTATAAAATGCCTTTAAGGGTGGGTCCCCAAATTGGCTCGTATTACTTTTGCCCACACTGCATTGGCTACAAGTCAAATGACCCAAATACAATGAATCCTAGAAAATGCAGTTTTCCTGCATTCAGGAACAGGAATTGCTATAGTTATAATCCAGCCAGATTGGGAGTTTGGAAGGGGAGAGGATGGAAGAGTGAACAATGGTTGGATCTCATCTGTTTTCATTACCCCAGTAGGATTGTTGCCCTACCTTGTATTACCCTATAGCATGTGCAGCTTGGGCTATTGCTGATGATTTCTGTATTGATGGGGCAGATGAGAATGGTCCTACAGCAACAAGGGGGACATCCGAGCCACACAGATTTTTTTTTTTCTCACACATTCTTTTAGCATCACTAGTGTCTGCCCTTCACCCAAAGTTGTAGTCCTCTCCCCCCCAACACTATTTCATGACAGCTGACACTTCCAGGGATTTCTTTAAGTTTGTTGTTGCTCAGGTCAGTGATTTCCTCTTTTCTAGTTGTTCTAGGTTGATTTTGAGGGAGAGAGCAAACAACCTGTTGTAGTTCACTATCTTAAGAGGAAGTGGAAGCCTTCCTAATTTCTGACTAATACTTCCTTGGGTGGGGGGAGCCCCCAAAACTCCAACCTGTCTTTACTAGGAAGGCAACAGTTTTGTTTCTTGTCCCTATTTTTTTTTTTTTTTGGTACTGGGGTTTGAACCCAGGGGTATTCTATTTCCGAGCTACAACATCAGCACTATTTTTTATTCTTTATTTTTGAAACAGAGTCTAAGTTGTGGAGGGCCTCACTGAGTAGCTGAGGCTGACTGCAAACCTGCGATCCTCCTGTCTCAGCCTCCCAAGTACTGGGATTACAAGTGTGCACCACCACGCCCGGTCCTCTTGTCCCTATTAATAGAGTAACAGTTTATCCCTAGGGTGTAGCTCTGATGATAATTTTGATAAACCAGTATCTTTGATTACCCAGCAGTGATCCAGAGGATAGCAGAGAACTTTGTGTTGAGTTACCTTGGAATGATATTTGCTTCAGCTGTGTATTCCCTTTCTTCCAACCACTGATACCCTATCTCAAGTCGGGGTGAAGGCATGAAATAATAATTAAAATATCAATTTAGCAAAACAAGTACATTGTTTCAAGTTTTTAGTGTGTAATTAGCCTCTCAAGGCACCCAAAAGAAGAAATGTTAAAAGCAATTTACAGGGTTGGGGTTGTAGCTCAGGGTAACTTGAGGCCCTGTGTTTGATCCCTAGCACTGCAAATAAATTTTAAAAAATTCAATTTGATAAAATAAGCACCTTGACCAATGAAGAAAAAGTAGAAGATTGGAAATGTTAAAGCTTCCATAAAAAGCCAACAATTTCATTGAAAATCTGTACATTAGATAATTCATTTAAACATATATCTACCTTGGTCGCTGGACACTAGAGATATAAATGAGTGTATTGTTCAACTCAAAAATAATAAGAGATTGTATTAAAAGCTTATTATTCCTACAAATTATTTTCACAGTAGTTAATTAGTAGTAGACTAATTAACATTAATTAAATGGAATTAAATCAACAACACAGAGAAAAACATTTAAATTCTGTATTGAGTTTATGCAGAGATGTGAAAATAAAACTATCAAGAGTAAAAATCTGTTACTGGTACTACTGATTCTGTAGCTATTTATGCTGGCAATTGATTTTAGTGGGGCTTTAGAATTAAATTTATGTGCTTTGTATTATGATTCAAAAATAATTAGTTTGATTTGAAATTGAATTATATCAGTGATTAATATATTATGATATTCTTAAAATATTTAGAAAAACAAGTACCCTGTGATCTCACTTATATGAGGAAGCTAAAAAAGTAGAAAGTAGAAGTAGAAAAATGAATGGTGGTTACCAAGGGGTGGTGGTATGGAGATTTAGGTGAAAGGATACAAAATTTCAGTTAAGAGGAACAAGTTCAAGGGATCCATTGTACAACCTGATATCTATAGTTAATAACAATGTATTGTATTCTTGAAAATTGCTGAGAGAGTATATTTTAAGTGTTCTCATCAGAAAAAAATGAAGAATTAGCTAATAAATATGTTAATTGGCCCAATTTAGCCATTCTAGAATGTATATATATTTCAAAACATGTTTTACAGGATAAAGATAATTTTTGCCAGTTAATATAAATATGGATTTATTTTTTTTTAATTTATTTAAAACAGAGTTTTACTAAGTTGCTGAGAGTCTCGACGAAGCTGGCCTTGATCCTCCTGTCTCAGCCTCCCAAGTGCTGGGATTACAGGCGTGCGCCACCATGCTGAGCCTAAATATGGATTTAATGTACCATTAAAAGAGGGATTTTTATAATCTTTATTAAAAATTCTCATCAAATTTTTTAAAAATACAAAAATGTTTTACTGCTATTTATTACTGAGGAAAGGACAACAAAGTATCATAAACCCTGCTTGTGTTTTTGTGTCTTAGCTGTTTGTTATTTATGACCACAGGAACTTTGAGGAGAATTTTACATTAGCATCTGCTTGCAGGATATTGCTCCGTATCTGTATCTTTGTGGAGTACCTTTTGTGTATTTTGTCCTCTACTTTAATATTCATAGTGTGAATACCAAATTTTTCTTTTAGAAGATCAGCTGCCACTATTTTCTTATGGGAATATCTGTTAGAGGTTGAGGAAATTTCAAGTATTCAGAAATATCACTTATCAAATGAAAACTTTTGTCAGAATATTGATTAGGAAACGTGGTTAATTACGTGTAATGATGAAAAGCTGACTTTTCTAAAATAGTTTTGTTAGATTTACTGCAAATTAGTAAAAAGGACTGAAATCTAAGCTTTGGAAACAGTCTAATTCTCCACTAGATGGGGCTGTATACTATTAGTGTTGCTCTATAATACAAATGAGCATGTACCAAAGATAATACTAAGGTTAAGCTTAACTAAACCAACATATTAATGCAATGAAATAATTGACTTATTTATTGTATGAATATAGAGAAAATATAATTTTGACCCTTATATATAGATTCTTTGGGCAATATGTGCTATCGATTATTTAGTAGAGTTGGTGTTTCTATTGGTTTATCCTTATATTTCCAGTCAGTACTCCTCCTTTTTTTGGTGGTGGTGGTGGTACTGGGGATTGAACCCAGGGGCATTCTGCCTCTGAGCTACACCCCCAATCCTATTTTATTTTATATTTTGAAACAGGGCCTCACTAAGCTGTGGAGGGCCTTGCTAAGTTGCTGAGGCTGGCTGTGAACCTGTGATCCTCCTGTGTCAGCCTCCCAAGTACTAGGATTACAGGCATGTGCCACCACACTCAGCTTAGTCAGTACCTTAATGACTAAAAAATATAAACAATTTTTTTTTGCAGTACCGGGGATTGAACCCAGGGGCATTCTACCTCTGGGCTACACCCCCAGCCCTATTTTTTTATTCTTTCTTTTGAAACAGGGTCTCACTAAGTTGCAGAGGGCCTCACTAAGTAGCTGAGGCTGGCCGCGAACCCGGATCCTCCTGTCTCAGCCTACCAAGTACTGGGATTACAAGCGTGCGCCACCGCACCCGGCTAACAATTTTTAATATATACTTGAAATTATATTTATGGCTTCCACTCAAAAATTTGCCAGAATACCTGAAGTTCTGTGTTCTCTTTGGTGTAAACATACTGCCTGATGCCTGTGGTATGCTTGACACTCAGGATAGTGTAGATTCATCTCTTATGGATACTTTTGTTTTTATCAGTGCAGTTGATTTATATACTTAACCATGTGCCAGTTGTGTTTGCTGCCAAACCTGTCTATACTAGTTGTGTCTGTGATCATAATCATATGATTTAATAAAATTGAAATAAGCTGATGAAATGTTATTAGAAATGGCATTTTTCCTATGAAAACTAAGGTGAATGTTTTCCGACACTCAGTAAAGGTGGATTGCTGAAACAGAAACTATCAGATGTGAGTGAGAAAGCGGTAAACCAAACTAAAAAGCTTTTACACTCAAGCATGGAAGAGATAGTGCTTGGAATTTTGTCTATTTTGTAGCAAAAGATGCTTTGGACCTAAGTAAGTTATATAGTTTTTCTAGAGATTTAGGTAGAAGAAAATAATCTATATTTTATTAGAAGTTCCAGAGATAAAGCCTAGCAAATCACATAGCTTTTCAAGTTTTGATTTTTGAATAAATATAGTGTTTTTTAATCTTTTTGTCATTCCAGGTTTTATGATTTGTTGCTGTATAATAGGTTTGTTTTAGTGAAAAGTTTTGAAAATTGGCCCCTAGATTCTCTAGCCTCTTCAGCTATAACTAGCATGGTATTGTCTTCCTCCAGCTATGCAAGGCAGGAAGTTTAGGTTCAATAGTGAATTCCTCTCCAGGTAGAAGTTTTTCCTTCCCTGCTATAATCCTGTAAGTGCAATTTCACGTTTAAAAAAGGTAGAAGATTCCTCTCCCCCCCCCCCCGTTTTATGGAAAAAACAGAAGGTCTAGGTTTTTTATTCCTAGATTCTAGGACCTAGAACAATAAATATTTGCTGGATAAATGAATGAATGGCTACTTATTAGTGGTGAGATTATAACCTGGTCAATTAACCTCTTAGAGTCTTATCTATAAAATGAAATTCTTTTAATTCAACACACGTTTCTTGAGTATTATGTATGAGTCAGGCACACCAATAAGAGGTACAAGTCTTCTTCAAGGTAAACCAACTGCTTAGTTGGGAGGGATAGATTAAGTAAATAATTAATATGCAATGTGATAAGTGCTCTGATGGAGGTAGAGCTGGACAGAGACCAGTAGATGGCCTCTTTAAACCTGTAAATAACAGTCCAACATTTATTTACTGGTAGTGGGAAGAGGTGGATTTTATATTCCTAATATGATTATAAAGAAACAGATTAGAATACTAATTTTCTCTCACTACCTGAAGACAACATTTCTGAAAAATATTTTTGAAAGTGTTTCAGTTTTTAGTAGTTCCTCTTTTCACTATGGAACCAATAGTTCTTTGGAATTACATTCATGGCTTTTAAAATTAGATAATATACTACATCAGAAAAGTGCTATGCATTATTTTCTGAATTTTAACTGAGCGTAACTACATATGTAGTAGATGAAATTATAGACTGTTTTTAAGTTTTCATTTAAAGGGTGACATATAGAAACCTCAGTTAACTAGCCTCATATTTCTAATTTATTCCAATGATGTTTTAGTGGCCCTCATAGATCGTTGTACCCACTTCCTGTGATCTTGAGTCCTAACTTGTTTGCCTGCATTTAATTTGAACAGAGCTGACACTTTATAATTTCAAGTTTTCCAGTCTAAGACCATGGTAAATATCTCCATTTATTTAGGTTTACTTTAATATATCTCAATAAAAGTATATTATTTGCTCTTAGGCGATATGCTTTGTTGTAATGATAAGGACTTTAGTATAAATGTTGAGAAGAAATATCAATAGCTAAGATTCTTGACTTGCTCTAGTATCAAGGGAACAGATTATTTTGTTGTTTTTTGCAGTACTAGGAATTGAGCCCAGGGTCTCACTCGTGCTAGGCAAGTACTCTATCACTGAGCTACATCCCCATTCCTTATAGTTTTTTTGGTACTGGGGATTGAACCCAAGGGTGTCCTACTTCTGAGCCACACCTCCAGTCTGTCCTTCCTCCTTTCCCTCTCTCCTTCCCTCCCTTCCTTCCTTCCTTCCTTCCTTCCTTCTTTCCTTCTACCGGGGATTGAACCCAGGGGCATTCTACCTCTGAGCTACACTTCCAGCTCTATTTTTTTTTTTAATTTTTATTTTGAAACAAGGTCTTGCTAGGTTGATGACAGTCTTACTACTTGCTGAGGTTGTCCTTGAACCTGTGATCCTGGGATTACAGAGAGGATTACAGGTATGTGCCACCACACCCATCCTTTTTTAAAAATTCTGTAACAGTGAGTTGCTGAGAGTCTCACTAAATTGCATTTTTTTAGTCATTCATTATATATAGTAGTATCTCATCATGGTTTTAATTAGCATTTTTATAATGCTTAATTATGTTTAACATCTTTGGATAAGCTTATTTGCCATGTTTATATCTTTTTAGTGAACTATTTATTTCAATTTGTCCATACTTTTTATTGTTGAGTTTTGATAGTTTCTTTATGTATTCTGGATGCAAGTTCTTTATTGTATATATAATTTGCAAATATTTTCTCCTAGTCTGTAACTTGTCTTTGCCAGAACAAAAACTTTAAATTGTAATAAGGCACCATTAAAAATTATTATATTTTTCTTTTATGAATTACTGTTAACACCCTTTAAAAGAATTAGTTGATTTTTAGCCAGGCATGATGGTGCATCCCTATAATCCCAGTTATTTAGGAGACTGATGTAGGAGGATGGCTAGTTCAAGGCCAGCCTGGGAAATTTAGCAAGACCCAGTCTAAAAATAAATTTTTGAAAAAGGGCTGGGGCTATTGCTCAGTGGTAGAGCACTTTCCTACCGTGAATGAAGCCCTGGGTTCAATCCTCAGGAGTGCATGTGTGTGCGTGCGTGTGTGCACACACATACACACACACACACACACACACACACACACACCACACACACAATTAACTGACCTTTTTTTTTAGCAGTTTTAGGTTTATAGAAAAATTGAGTGGGAAGTAATGAGTTCTCATATACTCGAACCCTCCCAATTTCCCTATAATTAATATCTTGCATTAGTGTGATATATCAGTTATTGTTGTTAGGGTGTATTATTATTAACTGAAATCCATAGTTTACATTGGGGTTCACTCTTGTATAGCCTATGGATTTTGGCAAATGTATAATGACATGTATCCACCATTATAATAAACAGAATAGTTTAACTCCCATAAAAATCTCCTGTGTTCCACCTGTTCATGCCTCTCCCCCCAGGCTCTGGCAGCCTCTGATCTTTTTCTTGTCACCATCCTTTTTTCTTTCTAGAATGTTCTATGCTTGCGGTATGGAGTCTTGACAGATGGGTTTCTTTCACTTGGCAATGTGTATTTGAGGTTCCTCTGTGTTTTCTCATGGCTTGGATCATTGTTAGTATGAACTGGGAAGAATATAGCATATTCAAAATAATGGAAAACTTACTATCTGAACATTCTAGAAAAGTTTATGTTTGCAATAACTGATAGCTTGTCAGTTATAGCAACTATCAATCGTCAGTAACTCTAAGCTATGTATTTTCATGCAAGATTATACTTTCTTAAGCAACCAAGAATTGAAATACTTGTCTCATGAATATCTAGCTATACTACCAGTTTTGGTGTGTAAATTCTTCTTTAGTAATATTGCTCTTAATTTCATTTTCTTCTACCTGAGCCTTCGAGGCTTTATGTGGGATTAGGAAATGGAGGTGAATGTCAGCAGGCATTTTTCTTTTCCATTGAACATCAAGCACATAAGAAAAAAAACTTCATCTTTTACAATTTCTTTTTTTTTTTTTTTTTGCGGTACCAGGGATTGAACCCAGGGGCGTTTTGCCTCCGAGCTACACCCCCCAGTCCTATTTTTTATCCTTTATTTTGAAACCAGGTCTCACGGAGTTGTGGAGGGCCTCACTAAGTAGTTGAGGCTGGCCGTGAACCCGGACCCTCCGGTCTCCGCCTCCCAAGTACTGGGATTACAAGCGTGTGCCACCATGCCCAGCCATCTTTTACAATTTCATAAACGCAATTTCTTGGTGATGGATTCACATTTATACACCACAGTTAATAGTATGTTATTTTGTGTTATGAGTATCAAGTATTCAAAAGAAGATAGAGAATAATATACCAGCTATCCAGAGAATAATATACCAGCTATCCAGATTTGTCAGAAATTCAGTGTTTTCCATTTTATCCTTCTCAATCCCACTTCTTTTTCTGTTCTAACCACTATTGAAAGTAAGAAGTATTTCAGCAGACCTATTTTTATTTATTCATTTATACAAATACACTTTCAAATTTCAATGTCCAAGGACAGTTTTTAGTTTTTTTTAAAAATATTCAGTGATTCTATACTTATTTTCTGATGTCTTTCATTTTTCAATGTATTGTAGATATTTGTGTGATTACTTATTGATCTACTTTAATCTCATTTTTAAATGTTTTAAGTGTCAGTATATTGCCTTGTATATAATAAGCACTTAGAAGATATTTGCTGTGGTTGTACAGTTAATATTTCAAACTGTAAAGTCTGGATATACCAGACTTTATTTAGCCACTTACCTAGAGAATGATTTTTAGTTTCTTATTTTCCAGTCTAATTTTTACCTTTATCTTGATAAGAGTCCTTCAGGGTAATTTTTTTCAATCATAGGACCTTTGAATTTTAGATAAATCATTAGTTAATGAAGAGCCCTTTGAAATAATAATAATGATTTTATAAATATTATCATTTAATAAATATCTTAAGTATCAACAGATTTATTTTCTCATGGACCTTAATACTTTTCTAGGAGGGTCGCAGTATGGCCATCATTCTTTATTTCCATATCTACTCTGCTATTTTATCAGGAACCACTTTTTTTCTAGTACCTTTAGATTGGGAGTTGGCATACTATAGCCGCTGGGCCAAATCTGGCCTGCTGCCTGTTTCTGTAAATAAAATTTTACTGGAACATAGTCATGCCCTATACTTACGTATTGTTTATGGCTATTCTCTTGCTATAGTGGTAGAGTTGAATAATTGCAACAGAGTTCACAAAAGCCTAAAATACTACTTTTTGACCTTTTATAAAAAAATATGGAAGCCGGGCGTGGTGGCGCATGCTTGTAATCCCAGTACTTTGGGAGGCGGAGACCGGAGGATCCGGGTTCGTGGCCAGCCTCAGCTCTCTCTCTCTCTCTCTCTCTCTCTCTCTCCCCCTGTCTCTCTCTCTCTCTCTCTACCTAGTGAGGCCCTCTGCAAATTCGTGAGACCCGGTTTCAAAATAAAGTATAGAAAAAGTAGGGCCGGGGGTGTAGCGCGGAGGTAGAATGCCCCTGCATTCAATCCCCGGTACCGCAAAAAAATATATATATATATGCTGACCACTCCTTTGGATGAATACTATATGTTGGCCAGTATTTGATATAATATTAAGAGTACTGACCTTGTAGTCAAGAGTTCTGAGTTTGATGCTGCTTGCTCTTTGACTTTGGGAGAAATTGCTTTATCTTCCTGAACTATAGTTCCTTCCTCCCCAAGAGGGAATATTACTAGGTGAGTTATGAAAACATTTTTAATGTTAACATTTTAAAAGGCATTTAGAAACCTGGAGAACATTATGTTAAGTGAGACTAGCCAATCACAGAAAGTGAAAGGTCATATGTTTTCTCTCATGTGTAGAAGCTAGGGAGTAATTGGAATACCAGAGAGACTTTAGATAATGGAGGAGAAACCCCAGTGGAGGGAGAGAGGTGGTCCAGGGGAGGGAGAATTAACAAAGGAGGCACTTCCAACGATGTTACATACATATGTGAGAATACCAATCTATATCACACAGGGGGAAGGGGAGGGAGTGGGGAGGGAGCTGGGGGAAGCCCACCAAGTGCTGTGTGCATGAATGTCCCTGTCATTCTGAACTACATTATGATGTGAGACTACAATGCACCAATAAATGCACAATATGCACAATGCACAGTATATGTGTATATATATATTTCTTTATGAACTCAGCTTCATAATGAATATGTGATGGTTTGGCATAGGTATTATGTTTTTCTAATACACTGTACCTATTATGTACTCTTTTATAATACACAATAATATAAAGATATATCAGGAATTATAACACTTAGAATAAAAGTAAATAAAGATTTTAAAAGAAGTTATTTATCAGTTAAGGAGTTATCATTCAGCTGATAAATTCCATAGATCAGGGTTTATATGGAATTCTGGTTAAGATAGGAAATGCCTTAGGCATCTCTAGGGAAGGAGGAACCAAGTTATATAGATCAAATTAACTTTTTTCCTCACTCCTATCAGTGTCTTCTAGACACACATATATGTTTATATGTTTTAGTCATTCTTTTATAATTGTCTTACAATATTTTCCTCCTCCACCTCTTCCTTTTTTTTTTTGGTATTGGGGATTGAACCCAGGGGAGTTCTACATCTGAGCTATTCCTTTGGCCATTTTATTTTTTATTTTGAAACACTAAGTTGCTGAGGGTCTTGCTAAGTTTCTGAGGCTAGACTTGAACCTGTAATCCATCTGTCTCACCCTCCCAAGTATACAGATTACAGGTGTGCACCACCACACCTGGCTTGTCTTACAATATTTTCTGTGATATTTTATATGAAAGAGAAACTAATATCCTGATGATCACCAAGACTCAAGCCATCCAGTGATAATGGGAATCTTCTCTGGAAGATATGTTAATTACAACTATATATTTTCACAGGTCTTTGATATACTGTTACTATTCTAACCATTTTTCTTCTTTGTTCAACAGATACTTGTACCTTTTTATATGTATTCATGGAGGCATTTATTGGCATGGTGTAATTTTCCTAGGGCTAAGTTTTCTATAAGAATCTCTTTTTGTCCATTTTTCATAAGAATCATATCACTTGAGGCCTTTAAATCAGCCTACCAAAATATTTTCTAATTCTGGAGATCAAATATATTTGATTTTCCTCTAATTCTGTTAATGATCTTATAATCCGATTGCTGTGGTAGAAAGGTTAAAAATCACATGGCCAGCTTAAAATTTCTAGATTCTACCATGATTAAAATATTCAGTAGTTCTTACTGAGGGTGTAAGCTTTTCCAGTATAATTGAGTGTATACTGTTTCATCAGCTTAGTGAGGCATCCACTCTTTCTAAACTCAGTGCAATTCTTGACCAGTCTCTTAGAAGAGAGCACCCTCTAGTGTCCTCACTGGGGTAACAAGTATATTTCAACATTTCAAAATACCACTCAAACCTGTTTGAGCTTGGTTCAATAATCTGAATCCATCCCAAAGTCTCCTTAGATGCTCTTTGTTCTTTGGCGCCAGTATTGATATAGCCACTACAAATGTTAGCATTGGGCTTGGGGTACAATGAGTGGATTTAAATACAGTGTATTCACCCAAATGTATATGTACTTTCAAATTAAGTTTACTCTGTGTAACTCTTTTCTGAATTCCAGGGGTGAATCCATGGGTTATTGTAGCTACTATATTGTATCATATTCACTCTTGGATACCTGCCTAATCCCGTGAATTCTAACCATGATCGTGTCCCATTTGCATCCATGCGTTTTATAACCAAAGGAACAAAGCAGGCCTTTTACATAGCAAGTATACTGCAGCAATAGTTTTGCCTTCAAGAAGTGATCTTGATTAGTAGCAACATAGAATACCAATTGTCTGCTACCTGTTACACTCCATCCCATCTGATAGAAAGACCCAATCTTTGTTAAGCATTATAAAGAACCAGTGTGATAAGAATAACTGAAAATATGACTCCAATGATAGTTGTAATCTACTGCCATTGAAGAGAACTATTACTGAGATGTTCTTTGACATCTTTTCCCAAATTGCCCAGGCTGAATCTTTGGGTAGTTCTCATAAATCAGCATTAGTTCAGTCTTCATACTCTAGGGAAAGTGAGTCAGTTACTTTTTCCCAGCCCAAGCCATTGTTTATTTTCTTGCTCTGAGAAGTTTCTGTGGGAAAAGGTAATAGCATTCTTCCTTGTGATATAGCGTATTTCTCTGCTCCTTTATTGTTGGGCACTATTTATTTCTGTATCCATTTATTGTCCAACTCTACCTTTAATTCCCCACGCTCTGAGTTGGTCACACCACCTGTCCATATGGTGGGCAGGTCATTGGGCTTGTCAGGACCTCTGCTTTTGTTTATTCCAGGGAAAACTCTGCATAATTCAAGAAGTAAAGAATTCCAGGACTGGGGCTTGCTTGGTAATGAAGCAGCACTTACAGTTAACATTAGTTTAGCTACTTCAGATGAAGTTGCAAGCCACTCCAAAGTTCTCTTAGGAATTTGCATAGTCAAATTGAGTGTTACAGATAACGTCAAGTGCTGCAGGCATCTTGATTCTAACACAGCAGAGTCTGGCAAGATGAAATATGCTATCAGCCTAATAGTTATTCCCTTATCCATGACTTGATCCTTTCCTTTTACTGTTTTTAGAATGGTCTCTTAGTTTTGTACTTTTGACAATTTGACTCTAACAGGCTCTGGAAAGGATCTTATTTTTGGTCAAATCTATCAGGATTCCTTTGAACTTCCTGGAACTGGGTATCTCTATCTTTCCCAAGATTTGGAAGGTTTTCATCAATTATTTCACTGAATAGTTATTCTATGCCATTTTTCTTCTTCTAGAACACTCGCAGTGAAAAGGTTTGCTTGCTTAAAGGTCTCCTGTAAGTTTTGTAGGCTTTCTTCATTCTTTTACATTCCTTCCTTTTACATGACTAGGTTATTTAAAAAGACTGGTTCTTAAGCTTGGAAATTCTTTCTTCTGCTTGATCTGTCTGCTATTGAGACCTTTAACTGAATTTTTAATTTCATTTATTGGGTTCTTTAGTACCAAGATATCTGTTTGGTTCTTTTTTATGATCTCTATCTCTTTGCTGAATTTCTCATTGATATCATGAATTGTCTTCTTAATTCCCTTGTGTTTGTCTGTCTGCACTCTCTTATATAACATTAAGTTTCCTTGAAAATCATTATTTTGAATTATTTTTTGGTTAGCTCATCAATTTTCTTTTCTTTGGGGTCTTCTGCTAGAAAGTTATTGAGCTCCTTTGGAGGTGTCATGCTACCATTTCTATTGTTGTTGTTGATGCTTCTTGTGTCCCTACATTGATATTTTTGTGTCTAGCAGATCAGGTATATCTACCAATTTTATATGCTGGATTTTGTAGGAAAAGATGTTGTCCTGGCAATGTCTCCTAGTGAGCCAGCTGGATAGGCTATATTGACTTTAGTTCCAGGTTGGTGCTTTAGTATGGTACGTGTAGCTTCTTTAGCTGTAATCAACATCAGTGATATCTGCAGGTCTGTCGGTAGCCTAGACTTCAGGGGTTGTGGCATTGCACCACCAGCTGGAATGCAACCTGTGGGTATGGGGTGCTTTTCAGTTTCCATGGGTTGCCTGGCAGTGAAGCCATTCTGGAGGGCCCATGCAGGTGAGGCGCACTGGTATAGCAGCAGAGGTGTACCCACCAGTGTCTAAGGGCCACATGAGAGTGGGGCCAGTATAGCATACCTGGTAGTGGGGCAGGACACCTGTCAGTGTCTGAAGGCAGCACCTGGCCAGGCTGCACCTGTGGTCCATATGGGGTTCTTGTCAGTGTTTGAGGGCTGTGCAGGTGATTTCTTGGAGCTTCTGGGAGCAGACCTGCTTATGATGGGCTTCCCAGATGTTGAGGTTGGGGAGGCACCTGTCTACATCTGAGGGCTTCAGTGACCTCAGCTTCTGAAAACGGGCTGCCTGGCTGCTCATTAGGGCTATAGTAGGCTCAGCAGGGCCACCAATCTGATTGTTCAGACCTCTGGAGCTATTTAGGATAGATTGTCCAGCTACTTCCTGGCAGTTGGGTCCATCTGGCGGCTTTCAGGACAGTTGGAGGTAGGTGGGCCATTAAGCTGTACAGCAGGACTCTAGGTCGGGAGGGCACAACATAGACTGGGCTCTTTCTCCAGGGTAGTACAGTGGTGTGCTAACCTGGTAGCTCCCCAAAATAGGGCCTGAGAGGTCTACTGGTTTCTCCAGCAGTAAATAGTTTAGTATTTGTGGTATTTGTGAGACTTCTGAAGGCCTTCTTTTCTCCACTGAAGTCTCTTGGCTCAGGATTGATCTCTAGAGACAGTAAAGTAGATGCCGTGGCTTAGTTTCCTTATTATAAGGCTATTGTATATCTCTGTACTCCACAACAACTCTGCCACATCCCCCCTGCACTGGATGCTTTACCTCAAGCACTCCAGTGAAATAGCTATTGTGTTTTTTGTTTGTTTGTTTGTTTGGGGTCTTTGTTGTTGAGGGAAGCACTCTACACACCTCTAGTTAGCCATCTTCTCTCCACTTACTGAAGTCTTTTTTGGGGGGAGGGTTATTGGGGGTTGAACCCAGAACCATCTACCTCTATGCTACACCCCCAGCCCTTTTATTTTTTATTTTGAAACAGGGTTTCATTAAGTTGCTGAGGGTCTTGCTTAGTTACCAAGGCTGGCCTCGAACCTGTGATCTTCTTGTCTTAACTTCCTGAGTACTGGGATTAGTTCCCAAGCTCTTTTTCATGGTGTGCTTATGGTCTTAGTAATATTTTCATGGTTTTTTTTTCTAAGACTGGTAATTAAACCTAGGGGTGCTCTACCATTGAGCTACATCCTCAGCTCTATTTATTTTTTTTTTATTTTGAGACAGGGTCCTCACTAAGTTGCCAAGGCTAGCCTGGAACATGTGATTGTCCTGTCTCAGCTTTCATGCTATTTCTGAGCTACCCTGCTCTCTTGTTCCATAGTGATTTTGCATGGTACTTGCTTTTTATCCCACAACCAATGAAAACAGATTTGTAAATATAATGAAATAGTTGGAAAGATTGTAGTGAGATCAATTATCCTCACAACCTCCGTGAACTAGTTGTTCAATACTAATTCTGTACTGTTCAATAGATGGCGCTGTTTCCCTTGAAAATTTAAAATATGAAATTCCTCTGTGTTTGCTATGTTGTTTGGGGATACCTTTGCACACAATTTGGAAACCATAGGTCTGAGGCCATTTTTTTGTTTGTTTGTTTGCTTGTTTGTTTGTTTTTTGCGGTACTGGGGATTGAACCCAGGGGCGTTCTACCTCCGCGCTACACCCCCGCCCTCTTTTTTATACTTTTATTTTGAAACTGGGACTCACGAAGTTGCAGAGGGCCTGCCTCACTAAGTAGAGAGAGAGAGAGAGAGAGAGAGAGAGAGAGAGAGAGAGAGGGAGAGAGAGAGAGAGAGAGAGAGAGAGAGAGAGAGAGAGGGAGAGGGCTGAGGCTGGCTGTGAACCCGGATCCTCTGGTCTCCGCCTCCCAAAGTACTGGGATTACAAGCGTGCGCCACCACACCCGGCTTCTGAGGCCATTTTTAAGTGTTATTATTGGGCAGACAGTTCTGTGACATTAAGTTTATTCATAATACTGTACAATCATTACCACCATTTCTAGAATTTTTCATCATCCCAAACAAAAACTGTACCCATTAAACAGTAGCTCCTCATTTCTTCTGATGAAGCTCTTAGTAACCGCTATACTACTTTCTGTCTCTATTAATTTTCCTATTTCAAATACCTTATATAAGCTGACTCATAGCATATTTAGCCTTTTATGTCATTTTACATTCCTGCCCACCATATACAAGAGTTCGATTTTCCACATCCTTGCCAATGCTTGGTATTTTCATTTTTTTGATGTATGAGTAATATCTCACTGTAGTTTTGATTGTATTTCTCTAATGACTAGTGGTGATGTTTTATGTGCTTATTCATCATTTGTATATCTTCTCCACAGAAATGTTTATTCAAGTCCTTTGTCCTATTTTTTGTTTTACATATTGTTTTTGCATAGTGTTCCCTGTGTGTGATTGCTGAAGTCTGTTTAGCAGCTCATGTTTAGCCATTGTTTTTACAGACATTTCCCTGGATTCCACTAGGGTCACTTCTAGTATTTGCAGACTGCTCCACTGCTGGACACTCTTTCAGTCCTTGGCTAGGCTTACTCTGAGCCTATGGATCAGCCTGAGGGAGAGCTTGAGGTCTTCTCAGGTCTTTTCTGAGCCTGCCTCTTGACTGGGCATGCGGTGGCTTTCTATATTCTCTAGTGCACTTGGTTGCTTTCACATGTGTTAATCTCCCAGAGTCTCCTTCAAGATTCTCTTCTAGCTCATAAATGGTCTATCATATGTCTCCATTCACAATTTCTTGCCCTGGGCTTCTGGGGATCTGTTGTTAACCTTGCAGTTTTTACAAGCAGTGCTTGCTGCTTTTTCCACCTGAGTTAGGTGAAACCGAGAGGAGTGCCTCACATGTTCACATCCCCCAGACAGGTTAACATAGATGTGCATGCTAATTTGCATATCAGGTCTACTTTGTTCCCTACGGTTAGAAGGAACTACTACTTCAAGAACAAGATCACCAGCTGGTGGCACACACCTGTAATCCCAGTACTTGGGAGGCTGAGACAAGAGGATCACAGGTTGGAGGCCAGCAGCATGGGGCAACTCAGCAAGACCCTGTTTCAAAATAGAAAATAGAAAGAGCTGGGGCTATAGCTCAGGGGTAGAGCACTCCTGGGTCTGATTGTTAGTGTGTCTGTCTGTCACACACACACACACACACACACACACACACACACACACACACACACAGAATAAGACCACCCCTGTACTCACTGTACTGGGAGAAGATGAGAAAAGTGAGTGAAAAACACTATGAAACTTTCCTGTCATTTTAAAGATGAATTTTTCTTGATTGGAAATTTTCTTGGTTGCTGAAAACCTTTGACTATTTTTCAAAGCTCCAGCAAAGTTGTTTCAGACAGTTTCTGTTTTTTATTTTTCCTCTTTAGGTACTGGGGATTGAACCCAGACATGATCGACCACTGAATTACAGCCTCAAACTTGCAATCCTCCTGCCTCAGCCTCCTGAGTAGCTGGGATTACAGGAATGTGTCATTGCACCCTGCTGGCTTTTTTTCTTCCCTCTCTGATATATCTCTGGAGTAACAAGAGCTTGGAGTTTTCTAGCCTACCATTTTTCAGATATTGCTCCCTTTGGCTTTTTTTTTTTTTTTACCCCCGTTAGTGCTAGGGATTGAACTCAGAACTTTGCATGTGTTAGGCAAACATCCTACCACTGAGCTAAATACTCAGCCCCTGAATTTCATGCCATTTGTCCTATCTTTGTATTGCTCGAACAACACAGTGCTCTCATTTCATTAACTTGGGGCTAGTTTTAGAAGTCTAAGTAGGGCGTTTGCCTCAGCATCTCAGCCTACCACTATGCCAACAGTTACATTTTTTTCTACTAAATTTTCATAGGGATTTCTCTGCTTTTTATTGCCCGTCCTCTAAGACCTTTGGGCTGGACTGTACCAGAATAATCCGAGATTTTGTAAATATTCAGACCTTTCCTCAAAGAGGCCCATTGTATAGATTTACCTTTACCATCTTCCACCACATTTTTACTGTAGGCAAACTGTATGTGGCTGATTTTCTAAAATGTAACAACCTGCAAGTAGGCATTGGCATGCTGGCAAGTGGCAGAAGATTATTTCTCTGGCAAAAAGGGACAAAAGAAAAGTCCTTATTTTTAGCACTTGTTTTTGTTTCTATATTGATACCTTTACCATGGTTGATTTCTAGCTAAAAACATGGTACCACTCATTTTGGAGTTGGAAAAGGACAGAAGTAGCTTTTGCAAGATGGCTTCAGTACTCCATTACCATCAAGGAATTCCTGTCATTAAACCAAGTAGCCTGTTGTGTTTGGCTGGGAGAGAGTCATAGGATTTGACTGGGAGAGAGTCATAGAATCATATGGACAGCAGTCCATACTGGGAAGTCTTGGGATATTTCTGTCAGTGACTTCCAAGGTAATGAACTGGCCTGTTTGCAATAAACTCCTTCTGAACTTACCCCTCCAGCATGCTCTTGAATATGACATTTCTGTGTTATGAGTGATCTCTGTTAAGTGCCTCTATTAGTTTGTTTTTCATTACTATAATAAAGTATCTGAAGGTGGATACTTATAAGACAGATTTATGTAGCTCACAGTTTTGGGGATGAAAGTCCAAACAACATAGTGCTGACTCCTGCCAGGGTCCTCTTGACTGCATTACTGCATGGCAGATGGCACCACAATGGTGTGAGCACTTGCTGGAGTGAGAGATCACATTGCAAAACAGGAACCCCAAAAGAGACAGGAGGGGTCAGGCTTGCTCTCTCAAGAACATCCCAGAAGATGAGCATTACCTTCCTGGAGCAGCACCACTATTGACTTAAAAACCTTCCACACTGTTGGGCATGGTGGTGCACGCCTATAATCCCAGTACTTGGAAGGCTGAGACAGGAGGATTGCAGGTTCAAGGACAGCCTCTGAGACTCTCATCAACCTAGCAAGACCCTGTTTCAAAATAAAAATAAAATAGGGCTGAGGGTGTAGCTCAGAGGTAGAATGACCCTGGGTTCAATCTCCAGTACCACACACACACACAGGCACAAAAAAAAAACCCAAAAAACAAACAAAACCTTCCACTAATCCCCACCTCTTCAGTGTCCACACTCCAGTTGGACTAAGCTTCTAAGACATGAACCCTTGGGGACAAACCACATCCACACCATAGATAGCAGTGGCTTCTCCTTATTTGAATGATCCTTTGACAGCCTCCAGGACATGAAGAGTATTTCTTACCTCAGAACTGTTTGGTGACCTTTGATGATAGTGCAGTTTCTACCAAAGCCCAAGGTAAGTTAGCCTGTAGTTTTCAAAGCGGGCTGTGTTGACGTTCACATTAGGCAGCTTTCAGTCTCTGCTGATGTTCTCCCGAGAATCTGCTGAGGTGTAGTAATCAGTTTCTGCCCAAGTCTCCCATCTTCCTTCATGTGTCTGCAGTCAAGCCACTTTTAAAATAATTTGAGCAATGAAGTCATAATGTCCTCAACTCTAGGACCTAGAGGCACCGCCTGGGAGATGATCCTTTGTAAATCTTTTATTGATTATTTTGGCTTATGTCTCTATTCAAATTCAGATTCCTTTGTTCTGACTTTATTCATCAGTTTGGTAGTATCCTTTCATAGAAGATGTAGCTTTGCCAAACTCCAAAGAGTCCCACTAATCTCTCTTCCTGTCTAGGTAGAGGTCAGTAAGAAACACTAAATTATTATTCAAAGACTATGTATGTCCATTGTCGTCTCTGGCTTACATTATTCCCCAAAGTTTCACAAATTGGACCAGGCTTTAATTTATATTTAGGTTTTATTAGCCAATGTTTATGTTACTTGGGTGCTATTGTTTGGACCTGGAATGCCCCCTGAGGCCCATGTCTTAAAGGCATGGTCCCTAGTCCTGTAGCCCAAGGGAGGTGGCTGAACCAAGAGGTGGGGCCTAGTGTGAGGTCTTCTGTCATGTGACTGTGCCCTCAAAGGTGATAGTGGGATCCCAACCCTTTTCTCTTCTTGTCTTGTTTGGTTCCTGGCCACCATGAGACGATCAGCTTTGCTGTACCACATGCTCCTGCCATGATATGCTGCCTCCCCACAGGCTCAAAAGCAGTGGAGCCAAGTAACTATGAACTGACACCAAAACTGTGAGCCAAAGAAAACTTCTGTATAACTTATCTCAGGTATTTTTATAGTAATAGAAAGCAGACTAACAGAATGAGTAAGATAAAATGCAAGCCTGGTGTGCAGGTGCACGCCTGTAATCCCAGTACTTGGGAGGCTAAGACAGGAGGATTGCATGTTCAAGGACAGCTTTAGCAAGGAGTGAGGCTCTCATCAACCTAGAGAGACCCTGTTTCAAAAAAATAGGGCTGGGGGTGTAGCTTGGAGGTAGAATGCCCGTGGGTTCAACCCCCAGTACTACCAAAAAAAAAAAAAAACCAGCAAGTGCTCCATTTGTTTCACATCCTCACCACTTAGCCTGGTTAGAAGCTTTTAATTGTAGCCACACCAGTATGTGTCTAAAAACATATCACTGCACTGGTGCTTTAATTTATATTTCTTTGATGACCAGTGATGCTAGGCACCCTTTTATGTGTTTACAGCCACATCTATTCACTCTTGTATGAAATGGCAGTCCTGTTTGTTTGCCTATTTTTTAAAATGGTGTGTATAGACTTGTAGGCACTTTTATTTTTAGGTGTGTGTGTGTGGTACTAGGGATGGAACCCAGGGGCATTCTACCTCTGAGCTACACCCCCAGCCCTATTTTATTTTTATTTGGAAATAGGGTCTCACTAAGTTGCAGAGGGCCTCACTATGTTGCTGAGGCTGGCTGCAAACCTGCGATCCTCCTGTCTCAGCCTCCCAAGTACTGGGATTACAAGTGTGCGCCACCATGCCCTGCTCTTGTAGGCACTTTTAAACATATTTTTTAATATGTTTTTATTGGTGCATTGTAGTCTCACATCACAATGAGTATCAGTTTGGTGTTAACATACATGCACACAGCTCTTGGTGTCCCCCCCCCCAACATGTAGCACTGAGAATATGTGCTACATGTGGTATAATCTCATATGTACACATTGTTTATGATAGTAATTCCATAGATTCACTTCTTTCTAGCTCTTCCCTTTCCCTTGTACCCCTTCCCTTGCACCTCTGAGGGTTCTCTGTTGTCATTGGAGTCCATTTTGTGTCCCCACTACTCCCTAGGTTGTGCATGTTAATGAAAACATATGTCTTTTCTTTTTTTGTGATTGGCTAATTTCACTTAACATAATGTTCTCCAGATCTTTCCATTTTCTTGCAAATGCTGTTATTTTCTTCTTCTTTATTGCTGAGTAGAATTCCATTGTGTGTATTTCCCATAATTTTGTGATCCATTCATCTGTTGATGGACATCAGAGGTGAATTGTGCTGCTAAGAACATGGGTATGCATATATTACTGTTGTTTTCTAGTTTCAATCCCTTTGGTATTATACCCAGTAGTGGTATAGAAGGATCATATGGTGGATCCATTCCCAGTTTTCTGAGGAATCTCCACACTGATCTCCATAGTAGTTGAACCAGTTTGCAATCCCACCAACAGTGTAGAAGAGTCCCAATTTCCCCACATCCTCGCCAACATTTGTTGTTGTTTGACTTCTTAATGCTTGCCATTCTAATTGGGGTCAGATGAAATCTTAGAGTAGTTTGATTTGCATCTCCCTGATTGCTAATGATATTGAACATTTTTTCATCTATCTATTGGCCATTTGTATCTCTTCTTTCGTGAAGTGTCAGTTGCCCACTTCTTGATCGGATTGTTTGTTTTCTTAGTGTAATGTCTTTTAAGTTCTTTGTATATCCTAGATATTAGACCTCTGTCAGAGGGATAGCTTGCAAAGATCTTCTCCCATTCCGTAGGCTTTCTCTTTAAGCTGTTGATGATTTCCTTTGATGAGCAGAAGCTTTGTAGTTTAATGCTATCCCACTTAATAATTCTTGTCTTAATTTCCTGTGCTTTGGAGGTCTTGTTGAGGAAGTTTCTACCTGTGCCTATATGATGGAGTGTTGGACCTATGGCTTCTTCTAGTAATTTCACAGTCTCTGGTCTAACTTCCAGGTCTTTGATCCATCTTGAGTTGACTCTTGTGCAGGGTGAGAGGTAAGGATTCAGCTCCATTTTTCTACAGGTAGATAACCAGTTTTCCCAGCACCATTTGTTGAAAAGACTGTCCTTGCTCCAATGTATCTGTTTGGCATCTTTGTCGAAAATCAATTGGCTATAAGTTTGTAGACTTGTTTCTGTATCTTCTATTCTGTTCCACTGGTCTATGTGT
>PVJS01023139.1:5473-29985 GCA_004027185.1 Glis glis | reverse complement strand
GCTCTCTCTCTCTCACTCTCCCTGTCTCTGTCTCTCTCTCTCTCTCTCTCTCTCTCTCTCTGTCTCTCTGTCTCTCTCCTTAGTGAGGCCCTCCACAACTTCATGAGACCCAGTTTCAAAATAAAGTATAAAAAATAGGGCCGGGGGCGTAGCGCGGAGGTAGAACGCCCCTGCATTCAATCCCCAGTAACGGCAAAAAAAAAAAAAAAATCACACATGATATCCTTATCGCCAAATATTATGGCCTGTATAATCTTCAGCCATTTTATTCTTTTTTACTTTGGGGTGCAATTTAGAAAAAATTAAGCATAATTTTTCCATGGATAGAAGAAATATTTACTAATAATACAATTTTGTAATACACCAAAAAGCATTAAAGTGACACAAAACATAAAAGGTAGCCATTGATAGGATTATGACAAATTGTTTAGGTTTCCTTTCTGATCTCTCATGATCTACTTTAAAAATATTTCCATAGTTATAAAATTTATTATGTGTTTTACTGTAAAATAATTTAGACAATCCTACCAAGTGTATATTAGATCACTTTATTCATTTTTATTGAATATAAAAAGGTAAAACTGTATATTAAATCTGCCAACAGCATGTTGCATTTGTCAATTACCCTTGAATGGCTACAAATATTCCTTTATGTACTCTGATTCTATACTAATAATGGCACAATATTCTTTCCTGTTGCCTTCAATTATTAAGCTTTTCATTTATTAAATGTTGTTTTGTACATTTGATGCACCTTATCTTAAATTATACATTGTTCATTTTAATTGCTGTTACTCCTAATGCATTAAGATCCTATTTGCCTGTGAAGATTTGCCTATTATTGTAATTGTAACTTTTGCAGGTCATTTTCTATTATTTTTCACTTATTTATGTGTTCCCTCAAATAATATTTATTCTTATGTTTGGCACTAAGAATATAATGGTGTCTTAGTCCCGGTGTTTGTCTTCCTCGGGCTTATAATCTAATGGATGATATAAAAATGTAGACAGATAATTATGATGTTATTGTAAGCACGGTAATGGGGGAATGCTATGTGCTTTGAGAACAAACCATGTTTCTCTGAACCAGCATTGGATGACTTGGGAAAGTTTTCTAGAATGAGGATTGTGGGAAGACCTCAGTGTGATAAGGAATAGAAAAGTAAACACCAGGCAGTTCCTGAAGTACCCTTTTAACTGTGTTATGAAAGTTGGGCTTTATCCTAAGGGCAAAGAGATACCATAAAAGTATAAACCCAAAACTAACATGATGAAAATGGCGCTTTAGAAAAAAATCATTTTGGTTCCGGTATGGAAAATTACTTGGAGAGATGCAAGATAAGAAGCAGAGAAAACTGAAGGAGACAACTTCTGTAATCTAGGAGGGAAATATTTATCACCTAAGCTAGGCGGTAGCTCTGGAAATGGAGAGAATGGAAGCATGTAAGGGATATTGAGAGGAAGAATTTCATCCAATTGGAGATTCTGACAATAGTTAAATATTGAGTCTGGTATTCAGAAAGAGATCTAAGCAAGAGATAAAGATTTGACAATCATAAGCATGTATGATAGATAACAACTCAAGCCATGGGAATGGAAAGATAAGCTCACCCTATGAATGTGTATAAAATGTACAGCATGGGACAAAATCCCAGGAAATGACAGCATTTAAGGATTCAAGGCAGTGATTCTCAGAGAACAGAAAGAAGTGGAGTTGGTAAGATGGTGAGATTTCCGTAGATAAGAGAATGTTCAGTAAATGCCGAGAAAACGTATAGTTTAAAAACAAGCAGCAGGTTACGTTATTCCTTTACTTTGGTTTCTTCCAAACTTCTTCTGTATTTAATTTATTTAAAAAATTTCACCCTAATGCACAGGATGTACATATACAAACTTATCAAAGTCAACTACTATGCTAAGCATGAGAAGGAGGGAAGGGGGAGGGAATAGGGGTGGGAATTGGGGGAGGGCTAATTGACCCATGTGTGCATATATACTTCTACCACCCTGAAACTCATCAAGAGGTATGATTACAATGCACCAATAAATAAATAAAAAAGCCAAATAAAAAATTGCAAATGATATTAACCTTAAAAATAATAATAAGGAGTAAAATATTTAGGCCAACCAAAGAAAGTAGATAGGTATTTAAGAGGTAAACAACTGAGCAACATTGGCCAGAGAAATTTGGGATGGAGAATGTGGGATTGAATGAAACTTAATGGAAGAAATAGTTGTGGGCAGAACTGTATTGTGAAAACGGGCGTGGCGATGTGGTAGCTGAAAAAGGAAGAGGAATTGAATCAGGGGAATATTGTTTGTAAAATGGGAAAAATATGAGAATATAGAAGTGCTGAAATAAAGGATCCAGTAGAGGGAAATAAAGTATAATCTATAAAGCAGTCATTGAGAAAGAAGAAAACGGGTCTAGAGCACATGTCACATCACCCTTAGTCCAAACTTGTAACACCTTGCCCACTGTGACTGGAGGAGAGAAAGAAAAGAAAATTAAGTTATATTTAGGTTTTAGGTTTGGTGATAAGTTTAGAATTAAATTTTGATTTTGTTGTTATCTTAGACATTCTGTCTTATTATAGAGGAATTTGAAAATTTTTCATTGTTTGCAATCCTGTTAAGTTTTTTTAATTTTATGTATAAATGTATATCTGTATATGTGAATATATGTATGTCTATATAAATGTGTATCTGTGAATATCTGTACTCATGAATAGATGTATGACTTTGTGGCATTGTATATTTGTATATGTTTTTGTTTGCATGTGGGAATGTATGTATATATAAATGTATGTATATCCAGGCAGCACAGTGTACAGGTTAAGATTGAAGACTGACTCAGACCATATATTTCTGATCCTAGAGTCACTATTTATTAGTTGTGTGGCTCTGGGCAAGTTACCTCATGTCCTCAAACTTTACTTTTCCATTGCTAACAAAGAATTAATAATAAAATCTTCTTAAATGCTATTTGGAGGATTAAGTAAGTCATACACAAAAGGCCAGACACATAATAAATTACCATCAGTCTTATAGGTATTTTTATGCTTTAATTTTTACTGATTCTGCCTTTTACATTTTGATGTTTTCTTTTCTTTATTTTTGCTTTTATGTATTTTGACTTATATTTTGATGTCTGGTTCATTTTTATATTATGCAAATATTCTGAAATTAGTATTTTATTTCTAATCCAAATTAAAAGTAATCTTAATTTTATCTACCAGTCCATAAATTTATCTAATTCTCCATGTTAAACAAGTAAAGACATATAGTGCCTTAGAATATATAGAATTTAAAACTTTAATTTTGTTCTACATAAACCTCTGCCTGTTTTTAGGTAATATTTCCATCTTAATTTTTTAAAAAAACCTCTTTCAATAAAAACTATAAAATCAAACATTTTGCAAACACATTTGCCACACTTTTAATTATTTTAATACATATTCTACATATTTAGCTCTTCAGTATTGATCTCTGATCTTTCCTTTACAACCGACTATCCTTTATCTTATTTATTTATTTCATCCATCAATCACCTGATTCTTTGTAGAAAAACTTTCTCAAAACAGTGGTCTATTTTATGAGAACATATTCAGCTATTACCTGTATATTTGAACAGCACCTTGGGTGAATGTGGAAATCGGGGTCATGATCTTTCCCCTCAACCTCTATGGATGTGGTTCCCTTGTGTTCTGGCATTTGACATTTGAAAGGAGCTTTGGGCCCTCTTGCATGTTACTTTATCTGTGTTTGAAGCATTCTTTGTGCTTAAAATTAGCCATTGTTGCCAGTTTTTTTTTATGTTTGGCTTTTCCTACTAATTTGCTTGGGATATGACTATTCTCTAAATTTCAAAATAAAAAATATTTTTAAAAGTGGATAATTTTCCAGAATTCCTCATTTGGTTATTGTTTGAAGCCCCTGTTCTTTGGGGGCATCTCTCTTCCATGAGCGGGGTCTTCATGTTGATGGCCCTTTTTCTCATTTTCTCTGTCAGCACACACTCTGACCTTTTCCTCTGGATTCTGCAGTTTCTTCTCAGTTTTGTCCTGTAAATCGCTAATTAAATTTTCTGCAATGTCAAGTCTGCTAATTATTGATTCAGACTAAAGTGTTTGTTTTTTAAATTCAATAAGTGTGCTGTCGATCAACAGTTTTTCCTCCTCTTTGGTATGGGTTCCTGTTTCTTAATGGTAATGTTTTGCTGATTTGTTCTTTCTTCTTTTATTCCTTAAGGAAAACGGGGAATCTACTGAATCAGCCACTGTTTTGTCTTGTGTTGAAACCCTTTCTCGTATGTTTTTTTTTAATTGGTCTTTGTGTTAATAGCCTTTTTTAAAAAAATCATTGTATATTTTATAGAGGTACAATTATAAATGGCATTTGGTTTTGTCACATATTATTGCAGTTCTCTATCCAAATCCTCCGTGGAGGACCCCATCAAGTTGCCAGGGCTTCCATGTGCCGCCTGTAAGCCTTAATAGAGTGTCTCACTTTTCCCATAAAATTAACATGTCCAAACTAGACTAAGAATTATCTCCTTCCCCTTCTGAACTCCCACAACAATTGTCCTATCATTCTGCCAATCATCCACCATCAATCAGAGTATCTTTTACCCTTCCTCTTTTTGATCCCTTCATAAAGAGAGTTCCCAGCTCCACGATGATTCATATGTTACATTTGTGCTATTCTATCCCATGTTACACATTTATTACTCTAATAACTACTCTTGCAATTGTCCTATTTCAAAGCAAGCTGGGTAACATTTTCAGATTATTCTCCTTAAAGCTCAACTCCTGTAATGCATTTCCTTAGAAGTTTTAAATAAGTCTCTTTGGCTTGTTGAATTAAGCACACACTCCTCCCCATGGCATTTAAGCCATCACAGTTTCACCCAGTATTGAGGAGCCTACTTTTAAAGACTTCCTCTATTCATCCCATATGATAGTCTAGACGGACCCACTGGTCTGCAAGTATGTCTGTGACTGTCCACTGACCCTCTATATAAGGTATTCCCTACCCATTTCATCTTATTACTACAAATATATACTGAGATTCTATTATGAGCCAAGAATGCCTAGTTATTATAAATTAAATATAAACATAACATACCTCTCTTAACCGGTAGGAAGTTCTGATATATAAAGCTCACAATACAATGTAATAATGTGATTGACCAAATCAATAAAGTACAATGAGAGTACCAAATATAAAATGATAAATTCTTTCCAGGGAGTTCAGGGTAAACTCCACAGGAAAGATGACTATACCAGTGATATAAAAGATGAACTTGAGTTTCCTAACCAGAGAAGAGAAAAATGATATTCAATAGATGGGGGCAATATGGGGAAAGTAAAAAAAAAGTATACATACCAAGGTTCAGAATATGATTTGAAACATAGTATTTTCATAATAGGTATTTCCTGGATAAATGAATGAAAGTATCAAACTTTCAACTATTAAATGTACATGATGGAAAACCAGGTTGAAAAGTAATAAAGAAGCTGTATTATATACTTGTGGATGCAAAGGAGTTCAGAATCTATCTTTTGAGTAATTGAGAAGTAGAGAAAGTTTTTGTAGATGGAATGGGATGATTCCATGAAATGAAAATTGGGACCAAAATTTTAAGAAAATAGATACTGTTCCAAGTAAGGAATTAGCAGTGAGATAGAACATCCTGTAGAACTTAACAAACAGGTTTTATGGAAATTGGCCATGAACTAGGTTTGTCACACTTAAACACATGAAAATATTTAACATGAGTATATGAGGTTCATTAAATAGAGATTGCAAGAGGGTTAAGAAAAAAGTTGTTATGTGAATTTCAGCCCCATCTAGGATAGGGAAAGTTGGAGATGCTTTCCCTTCATCTCAACTTAACAGAGATGCTTTTGGCACCATTCTAATATTTTAATAGGCACTTTCTATGATTTGAGGATGGTAGACAGAGTGGGCAGATAGTTGACTCCTACTTTAAAAATTCTTGAAGGCTGGGCATGGTGGTGTATGCCTGTAATCCCAGTAGCTGGGAGGCTGAGACAAGAGGATCACAGGTTCAAGACTAACCTCAGCAACTTAGGGAGACTTGCAGGAACCTAGTGAGACCCTATTTCAAAACAAAAAAAAAAAGGGCTGGGGGTGTAGTTCAGAGGTAGAATGTCTCTGAGTTCAATTTCTAGTATCAAAAATAAATAAATTCTCAAAGCAGAAAAATGGTGGGCTGGCTAGTTACTCTCATAGCTAGAGCAAAGGAGAAGCTTTATTTGTTGAGCCAAAGCATGCTTGATGATTTCCATGGACCATGTGTAGGTCAGGAATTAGAAAAACTCTTAGAGTATTATCTTAGGTCCTATGTGAAGTGTTGCTTGCAGGAGAAAACAAGCCTCACCTTCTTGGATCTGAATTTATGGGACCAAGAGGGAATAATTGACCATTCATAATAGAGATGCTCTTCTTGGGTTTAGGGAATAGAAGTTGAGATCACCAGCATCTGAGAAATCTCCTGAGAGCCTACAAAAGGGAAAAAAAGTCTGTTTCAAACAGCTGCCAAACCCACTGGATGCCAATTTTGGGCACCATAAGCCTCCTAATGTCTGTCCTGTTCTTCATTCTCCTGCTTCCTTCTCGGGCTTCAAGTCTACCAGGGTCAGTGTTTGCAATTCTAGAAGAGGAAAAGAGAAGCCCATTCACCCTCCTTCACTGTGAGCTCCTCCTCCTGCCTCACCTTCACCCCCATCTTCCTATGGATCATCCTCCTTTCTGGTGGATGGGAGGAAAGGAGTAAGTCCTGGTGTTAAATCAAGTTGGAGTCAGTAGTTTACTTATGAAACTGAGATAGTAACTTTATTTATTTTTTTGAGATAGTAACTTTAAATTGACTATTTTCCAAGAATGCCCAAAGAATCACAATATTATCTGAGTTTTCATCCAGTGGAAAGGAAACAACTCAAAACAGTAAATGGACAGTGGGACACCAAAAAAGAAATTTGCTCTATGATCACATCCTGAGTCATGCTCATCCAATGTACCGGCCATAAAGAAATTTTATGAGTTTATCTGTGTTTGAGACATATCCTCCACAAGCTGAAAGAGGTGAGATAGATGAGTGGTAAGCACCATCCTTTACTGTAAACATTCTTCTCTATCATCAAGTTATTAACTTATTCATTGAGCCATTTCTGATTCTTTCACTACCTATACCCTCCCATCAATCCTGATCACTCATTATTTTCATAGATATTTCCTGAGCACCTCCTATTGTTTCAGAAATTGTTATGATGCTTGGGATACATCAGGCAATAAAACAGATGGAAACTTATCCACATGGGCTTGTATTCTAGTGGGTAGAGAGCAACAATAAATAATGCACGTAACCCTTGAGTGCCCTTCATTGTATAGTAGAAGATAAGTATGGGGAATAAAATAAAAACAGTGAGGGGATTATATTAAGCCTCTTTTAGATGGTAAGATTTTAACAAAGTCTGGAAGGAAGGAAGAGAATTAGCCATGTGGATATCTGGCGGAAAGAGCCAGTTCCAAAGTCTTCATCTGGGATGATGTTTGGTGCTTTGTGAAACAGCAAGCAATTCAGTGTGACTAGACAGAGTGATCCAGGGAAAATAGCAGTGGGCTATGAGGTCAAAGATGTAATAGTAGCCAGATTGTACAGGGCCTTGGCAGCTGCTGCTAGGCCTTTGACATTTATATTGAGGGAGGCAGGAAGCCATTTGAAGGTTGGAGCAGAGAAGTATCATAATTCATCTCAAGTTGTAAAAGAATCATGCCTGTGATATTCTGTAGATTCTTTTAAAATGTTCATACAATGCTTATTATAGTCTACTTTTTGCAACGTGGTTATGGATGTATAAATACCCTCTTACAAATTATAAATTCACAAAGGACAAAGTCTGGGACTTGCTCAGCTCTCTACCACCTAGAGTGAATAAGCAGTATTCTGCATGTAAATGATATTCAACATGCATTTTTCAGAATATGATTTTATATTTCTTTTAACAAGTAGTATTGGTATTGGCTGATAGTCCAAGAATTATTCTAATTAAACTATTTAGTTATCTCAGACAAATCATTCTCTTATTCCAAATAGTATGAAATTGACTATACAGCTGCTTTTTTTCTGTATGTTTGACTACAGTATAGAAATTAGGTCATCCTGTGTATCCTGCTGCTCTCTATAATAGGCATCTGTTTCAGGCCTTTCTAATCATAACATATTTGAAAAAATGTGCTTGCTTCCTTCTTTATTGTCTGGGTCTCCCATATATCCTGAAGTTCCTGGCTGTCTTGTGCACCTTTAAATCCCTAGTGTCTAATGCACTGTATAACATACAGTAAGTTAAGCTAGACATTTGTTGGATTAATGCATGAAAGAATGAAGTCTCCTATTATAATACTCTTTACAACCATGAAAGATCATCCCATTGATTGTGAACCATCCAGGTTTATTTCTATGTCTGATCACTAGAGTCAGATTTCTAGAGTAAATCATGGCCTTTGCCATTACTGTGAAAAAAATGGGAATGAATAAAAGAAAGGAAGAAGGCAAGAAGATTAAGGGGAGAGAAATAAAGGTAAAATAAATTAAAAAGTAGGAATTAATGACAGGAGAGAAGGAAGAAGGAAAGGAGGGAAGAAAAGAGAAAGAAAGAAAGAAAATTTCATTGTTGCTAGGGCTATTTTCTCCATATCCTGCTAAAATCCCTACTCTGTCCTCTGCACACAATTTTCCATATTCTTTGCATCTCACAATTTTTAATGTTTAAGCAGTGAAAGGTGCATTATGAGCTAATACTTTCTGACTTGCTTGACATTGAATGATCAAAAAAAATCCATTTCCCCATGGGATTTTCATTCTATAATAAAGAATGAAAAACTATAGCTGCTTGTCAAGGAACTGGTGAGATTTACCTAGCCTCTTTTGCATATTAGGCAGCAAGCATGCAGAACATAACAGCCAAGAACCTGGTGATTAATGTTGCTGACTGCGGGAATCAACTCCAGTGAACTCACTTTGCTCTGGAATGCTTCTAGACCAAAACTTAATAGGCACTTTCTGTGTTTTCATTCAGTCTGCCTGCTGTAGGCAAGATGAATGCAGGTTTAGATAGATTCCTTACATCATTTGAAATGTTCTAATCCCGAGAGGCCCAAGATTTAAACAACTTGGATTCATGTGACTTTGCAAACAGTCATAGATGAGAAGGCCCTGTTTCTGAAGAGATAAAAAGCATGCTTCACAAAACTGGATATTCAAGGCCCCTGACTATTAAAACTTCTTACATACACCTAAGGCACCATGGCCATTATTTTGATGGCAACAGAAAGAGCAGGATTTCCAAAAACATCAAAGAACTGAAATCTTACCCTGTCGACATCTCGCACACTCTTATAAGATGTCAAAAACATATTATCTGTCATTTTTTTCAGAATCTCTCATGATAAATATAGTATGAGCTTTGTCCAAGAGGTAAGGAAAGAAATGTGCCATAGGCATAAAAGGGTGGTAGCAAGATAGAAATCCACAGGCCTGCTTTACCCTGACAAAGGTGTATTTTAACCTGTGTCAACACAAATTATTTGCTTGGCTATGTGTACGTTAAAAATAAAATGCAAAAACAACAATTTATTGGGACTTTATCAACAATTTTGTTCATGTGAATCAAAAATTTCCTTTCATAATAATTTACAGCTGTTGCAAGAAATGGGCCTGATGATTTTTGTCTTAGGTTGCTCAAATTCTTACAGGCAACAATTTGCCATACTATCTTTGCCTCATTAGGACACTGGCTGCTTTTTATGCCTTGTTATTGTATTGGGCACTGAGTGGAAAAGTTCTAATCATTTAGAGTATTGATCCTAGAATCACACAACCTGGATTTTAGGACTGAGCTGAAAACCTGACATAAAATCACTTGCTCTGTGTGTGTATGCATGTGTCTATGTATAGTATTTTCTTTTAGATTCATTGAGATCATTGACTTTGATTTTGTGGTCTCATTCTCTGTTTCTCATATTGGATCTCAATTTGTCATGCAGCCATGGCTTATGATCTACATTGTGGTAATACCTTCTGAACATCATCTCGATAGTTGCCTCAGATCTGTAAACACAGATAAAAACGTATCAATGATAGAATGATAGAAAAAAGTAAAAACATTAAAACACAGATCAAATTTTCAGCACACTTTTACTTAAGTAGTAGCACTTGATAGGTACACATTTGAGGGGAAGAGGAGCAGCTAGGAATTGAAGACTCTTTTTTTTATTTATTTTTTTATTTTTTTGCAGTACCGGGGATTGAACCCAGAGGCATTCTACCTCCGCGCTACACCCCCGGCCCTATTTTTTATACTTTATTTTGAAACTGGGTCTCACAAAGTTGTGGAGGGCCTCACTAAGTAGAGAGAGAGAGAGAGAGAGAGAGAGAGAGAGAGACAGAGAGAGAGAAAGATAGAGAGAGAGAGAGCTGAGGCTGGCCGCGAACCCGGATCCTCTGGTCTCTGCCTCCCAAAGTACTGGGATTACAAGCGTGCGCCACCACGCCCGGCTGAAGACTCTTTGCCAAAGAAGAAATCTAACTCTTGTGGCAATTAGAAGTATTCCATCAGAAAAGAATATGAGAATATGAAATGTTAATGAAATAATCTTTCATTCTCTCCATAATGCTTACAACTTTTGAAGTCAAAGAATATTATTCTGAATGAAGACTTGAATTTAAGACTGATTCTGTGTGTGTGTGTGTGTGTGTGTGTGTGTTGTGTGTGTGTGTGTGTGTGTGTGTGTGTGTGTGATCCTACAGATTGAACCCAAAGGGTCTACCTCTGAGCTACAACCCCAGCCCTGTTTTATTTTTTATTTTGTAACAGGGTCTCACTAAATTGCCCAGGCTGGCCTCAAACCTGTGATTTTCCTATCTCAGCCTCCCAAGTACAGGCATTTGCCACCACAACTGGCTGATGATATGCTCTTGACAAATATTTCCCCAATATATTTGAATATAGACCACGTTCATTTGGGACCACTTTGGGAAACACTGTCCTCAGTCTTCTGAGTTTTCTAGTACCAGAATGCTTCTATTTTGTGTCTCTGTCCCACTAGGTCTCCTTTTAGCAGAAGATATGGGGGGTGCTAATGTTTCTACTTAGTTAACTTATCTTATTTTTACTCATATGCTTTCTGAATAAAGTGTGAAAATGGAGCAAACTTGTTTCTCATTGTTGGTGTTCGATGTAATGTAATATTCAGGATTTTGATTAGTTAAGCTTTAACTTTCCTGACATTATAGGAGAGAGTCTATTTGTAGATTATCTACATTATCCTATCATTTTAGTTTATTCCTATTAATATTTTTGCCATGTACTTATGATCTCAGAAAATATTACATTCTCATCTTTGACATTTAAAATATGATTCCATTAAATATCTCAACTAATAAAGATCCGTTTTCCTGCTTTCACAGGATCAGAAGAAGACAAACTAGACTCTTTGTTGTACATATTTATGAGGTACACTCTGATGCTTTGATTCATATATTTGTTAGGTAATGATCAAATCAGAGTAATTAGCATATTTATAATCTTAAACTTTTATCACTTCTTTATGGTGACTACATTCAAAACCATCTCTTCTAATTAATTTGAAATAATGCCTTGTTAACAACATTCACCCTACTATGCCATAAAATGGGAGCAATGGTACAGTTAGACAGGAGGAATAATTTCTGGTGTTCTGACACTTTTATTTATTTTTTATTTTTTTATTGGTGCATTGTAGTCATACACTTTTAGAGTGGTGATTTTTAATTCTCTTTCAAGCTTCCCAGCAACTAGTATTGTCACTTAACACTGGTGACATGCATGACTTGAGATTGAGTCTCTCCTCCCACATTCTACATACCACTCCTAAGCTTCCCATCTTAGATTTATCTGACATCTATCATAGGGTCCTCCTGTCAGCACCTCCACTACATTATCACTGTAAAACGCTTATATATATCTTCTATCCTATCATTCTCACAACTATAACAATCTTCTGCAAATTTGACTTTCTAGCCTCAGCATAGACACTCTGGCTCCTGACAGAAATGGATTATAATCGTTGTGACAACTAGAATGTATATAAGATTGTCATCAACTCTTTAGCTTTAAGACAACTCACACTGATCTGAAACCTTATCCTTTTTCCCATTACCTCTCTGGCTTCTCAAATCATTCTGAGAACTACGTGTGTCAAGAAACATTGTTGTATACAACCTCTTAAAGGTGTGGAGAGAATAAGTGACACACTAATCATACTGCACACCTGGAGCTAGTATGTTCTGCGTTCTAAACAATGAGTCTTTAACTGTACTGTCTTTATATTACCACATCTCATGCTTCATTAAGAGAATAAACTTCAGTTTCTAAAACACTCAATGCCACCTAAAAATGACATGGCATACGGATCCAACATAATGATGCTTTTATGCCTCTGCTAAAATGTGTCAAAGGGTCCCTATTTATTTTTCAAATTATTACTCTAAGTCTTTACATGATCTGCCCTTACTCCCTTATCTTGCTTATTGACTACTTTAATCCTCCCTTAATCCTTAGTCCAATCATGCTCTTTGGTCTCCTTTTTGTTCTTTAAATACACCAGGCCAGGTCCAACCACGAGGCCATGGTGCTGGCCATTTCCTTGCTTGAATCATTCTTCTTCTGGGTAGTCACACTTCAGATATCCAAATGCCACCTCCTTCAGGACACCTACCTTGACTGACCTCTTTGCAAAAAATTCTAATGACCCTCCCCCATTCCATCCTCCTTAACTTTCTTTGTTTTCCTCTATAACATATGTCATCTTTAATATACTATGTTAATTACTAATTTTTATATGCTTATCATCTGCTATCTGTATCCTTCAACTAGAAGGTCAACAGCTTACCGGTAGGAATTTTTCCTATTTTGTTTGCCGATGTATCTACAGTACTTTGTGAGGTTCAGTAAATATCAATGAAGTTAATGGACACATGTTCTTCCAGTGTCTTTAGAGGTTTGTGGACACCGGCACTCCCTTAGAGTTAGATTGGTGGTGAATTGTTTTCTCTCTTTGCTAAGGTACTGGTTTAATAACCCTGGGGCTCCCTCAAAGGGGAACACAGCCAAACGGCAAGCTTACTTTTGCACCTAGAGGGAAATCCAATTTAAAACTCCACCATATTCTATAATAGAATATAGCTTGATAAAAGATTGTGAAAATAATTTAAAAGCTTCCAGGTCAGCATTACTTTTATCAGCTGATATATCTCTATGCTGTCGCTCTTCTTTTCAGCTTTGAAATTGTGAAATACTTTTCTCTGACTACAAGTCTGAGGAAAAGAGTATTAAATGCTATTTCTTTTTCTATAGAGTGAGCAAGTGATGGAGAAACTGACTTGCACCATTCCAGTGTTTACAGTTTTCATTAAATGGCTATGAGTTTCTTAATTTAGAGTTACTTTGCAAATGTCCAGCAGTCTCCAATTAGATGATCTGTATGTATACATATATATATATATATATATATATATATATATATATATATATATATATGCATGGTGTGTGTGTGTGTGTGTGTGTGTGTGTGTGTAGGGAATTTGTCATTCAGAACTTCAGTATTTGTTTCAGGGCCTGGGAGAGAGTTTTCATTTTTTTCATCCTGAAAGGATTAAAAACTCGTTCAGAGAAGTGCTTCACTTCTTGTGCAGGTCTACTAGTCCATAGAGCAGCAACCTCAATCAACCTGGAGCATGATTACTTCAAAACAAATGGGAAATGTTTTCAGGCCTCTTTGCTGCTTCTTTGGGGAGGAAAAAGATGGCCACTTAGATGGTATCCTAACAAGCTCAATCTACAAAACCTTCTTCCACCTTTCATCAATTTTTACCTCATTTCCTTAAGATGTCGCCTAGAGACAAAGGGAACTTCCTCCCGCTTGGATTGCCCAGAGGAGATGTTAATTGAGGGCATTGGTGCTGTGTAGCAATTCACTGGCTCTGTCAGCTGTTCAAATTTGCTGATTTACTTGGGAAATGAGAAATGGGAAGGTGTGTTTGTGGATAAGCACTTGCGCTCTTTTGGATTTGTGCTGGGCACTGAAAATGATGGAGGCAAGGAAATCAAAGAATAATAGAATGCAGGAGGCCCAGACACATCTCAGGAGGACTATCTGGTACAGTAAGTGACATGCTAATTTTCTCTCTGAGTATTACATTTTTGTTCTCCGGGAATTTTATCATCAAGTAAATGAAATGGCAACTTACTCATTCCAGTGTTTCATGAAGTCAAAGAACAAATCTCTCTCTCCATCCCTCCCTCTCTTTTTCCCTCCCTTTTTCCTCTCTCTCTTTTCCTCAAAGCTTAAAAGAATATTGACTTTATTCCAACATGTATTATTAAGTGGAGTAAGAACACAATATCTGAGATGAGCAATAGATACTCCTTTAATTTGTCTCACCACATAGCCCATTTTCATGAAGAGTCAGGTTAAATTAGGTTAGATGATAATAACCTAAATAAAACCCTCAGTTTTAAACTCAGTCCTGGTGCCACTGAAGCTTATTTACACATGTAGTGATTTAGGGAGATGTTGGTTTTGTCCCCCCAAATAAAACACTGTTTGTTTGTTTATTTATGGTACTGGGGATTGAACCCAGAGGCATTCTACCTCCGAGCTACACTCCCAGCCTGATTTTATTTCTTATTTGGAAACAGGGTCCCACTAGCTTGATGAGAGTCTCACTACTTGTTGAGGCTGTCCTCAAACCTATGATTCTCCTGTCTCAGCCTCCCAAGTACTGGGATTACAAGCATGCGTTTCCACACCTGGCTCACAACGCTGTTTTAGAAAATAAGACCAATGGTCTGAGCTACCAAATGCACTTTCCTGTAAGTACACTTGTGTGAGCAATAAGAATTCCCCACTCCTCCTAAGTTCATGACTCAGTTTCCTATAACTACAATAAAATGCAAATTACAAGAAAAAGCATATAAATTTAGTTAAGATAAATTGTATTTAACCTAGGAGTCTCCATAAAGAAATGATGGTTGGGGTGGGGGAGCAGTTAAACTTATATATTTTACACTGGGTTTGATGAAGCAGTACAGAGGTGTAGAGAAATAGGTCTGGGCAAAGAGGGTGTGATCTAATGATAACAAACAGAGAAACTTAGGAAGGTCCTTTGTTCATATTCTTCTCTGTGTCTTCAGAGATAAAGATGTCCCTGCCCTTCAGGTATACTGCGGGCACCTAGAGAATGAGTCTTGGACTGCTTGTTTCAGGGAACAATCAGAAAATTTGTCCTCAGTTTCATGACCTGCCTCGGGGCAGCAGAAGGTGAGGCTGACCCTTCGGGTTCTGTTTTCTCAAATGCCAATGTGCCCTTTGGGGTAAATGTGTCCTGAACGCCATCAAGTTTCAATGGAACTTTATTATAGACACTGAAATTTGTCTTGTAATTCTCATGTGTCATAAAGTATCTTTCTTTTTGAATTTCAAAAATATCATTAAGTAATGTACAAACCATTCTTAGCTTTTGGGCTGTCTGTAAAAGTCCAGAACTGAGACCACAGGCCATAGTTTCCTAACCCCTGTTTTAGAGCTACAAATGATAGATACCAGGGCCAATGGTGGATATCAATATGTATTTAGGCTAGGCCTAAACTGGACATTTTTTTGAATTTGAAAATATCAAATTCATTAAAATGTTTAATAACTATTATGTAATGGACACAAGGTCTAGATTGATAAGTGAATATGATCATAGTTCCAAAGGAGTTTTCATTCTTATAGAAGAGACAAATACCTAAACCCTTAAATATAATTCTTTATCCTATCAAAAGCAGGTAATAAAGTATATATAGAAACTTGGATTCAAGAGTGATTACTTTTAGCTGAGAAGAGTGGAGGACTCAGGGGACACTGCACAGAGTTAATGAGATTGAGTAGGACCTACTAGGATGGGCACAAGAATGAATGATTTCTGCGTACTATATTGATTTATTGATAGCTGTAGTTTCTACTATTCCATGGTTAAGGCAGCATTTGTAGCTGTAATATTTGTTTCAATTCATCTGTGACAATTGGGTTATTTTTCTTGATGTGCATTTCAGGTAATAGACTAATTTTTTTCTGCTGAAATAAGGTAAAACACAAAACTCTTTCCTAAACCAGATCAAATATTAACTCTCTTTGACAGAAATCAATTAGAACACCAAATGGGTAATTGCTTATGTGCTGAAAAGCACTCAGAACTATAATGGAGAAAACAAGAAAGTTAAAAATAAAAAATCACAGAGGCAAGACAGGCGTGGTGGTACATGCTTGTAATCCCAGTACTTGGAAGGCTGAGACAGGAGGATCACAGGTTCAAGGCCAGCCTCAGCAACTGAGGCCCTCAGAAACTTAGTGAGACCCTGTTTCAAAATAAAAATAAAATAGGGCTGGGGGTGTAGCTTGGAGGTAGAATGCCTCTGGGTTCAATCCCTAGTAGCAAAAAGAAAAAAAATCAAAGAGGCAGTTTCTTTATTCATTAAATCACTTATTTAGTCAAATACTTCATGAGAATACTTTTTTAGGTACCAGTGGCATTTTGGATAATGGAGATACAGTGGTGAATAAAAAAATCCTGGATTTTGTCCTAGGATAAGGCCGACAAGCCTGGGACCCAAGGATTCTGGGCTGAGTTCATATCAGTTGCAAAGGAAGGAGCTTGGTGGTATCTTCCAGAAAAATGATTGCTGGCTTAATGTAATATATCTTCTGAGAGAGAGGCAGAGATTGTTAAAAACTGAGGTGGAAGATAATATCAATCTCAAACATTATATTAAGTAGTTTTGATTTTGTTCTAATTGCACTGGGATGCTATTGAAGGGTTTTGTGCAGTAAAGTGATATCTGATTTATAATTTAAAAGCTCTGCTGTTGTATAGAGAATGAAATGTCATTGAGCAAGGGTAGAAGTCTATTGCAGTTAGCTATTAATTCCCAAAGTGAGTAGATATGCTTTATACAAATTTTGAAGTAAGATGGCAATTACTTTCATGCTTCTAAATCATTCTAAAAAGTTTTCTTGAATTTTTGGACAGAGAAAATTGGCCAACTTACAAATAAATGTGCCTATTGGCAAATGTACCATTTTGCACATATGGGCTATTAACATTTATAAGGAGATGGGCCTACATCTATCATTACTGAAGCCTCACTGAAATGTTTATTGAAGTCTATTACCAAGATTCTAGTCAATATCTGATTTTAAAAATTTTTGTGGCTCTTTTTTTGGACAATTTTGTTATAGGACCAGGAAGAATATGATACTGCATAAGTTGTAATCCTTGCTTTCCTTGAAGAGTGTGGTCAGCATTCAAGGGAGCCCATCTTTGAGAAATAAATTTTCAGATTTTGTGTGATCCGTCTGAGTGTACTGCTTTTGTCCATGTGACTGGCAAATGCCCTGATTTCTTTCCTGATAAATGAGTCATCTAGCTATCCAGCTGTAATTAATGGCCCATTTCCAGTGGCATCTTTCACAGTGATGAGTGTTACTTCCACACTCTCTCGTAAGGCCTCTCTCTTGCTGTAGTTAAAGTTAGTTCAGTAGCCATCTTGTTAGAGTTAGATATAGAATGGCCCTTGAAGAGCTCATAAATTGGTGTTTGGAGTTGATGTAATTGAGTCATTAGGGTTGTACTCCCAGCAGTGGATGAATCCATTGTAGTGGACTTATCTGGGTGGTGGCCTAGGCTGGTAGGGTGTGGCTGGAGAAGGTGGGTTCTTGAGGGTGTGGTCTTGGGGATGATATATGGTTCCTCCTCTCCCTGATTGTTCTCTTCCTTCCAGCCTCCATGATATGAGAAGAAAAACCTTATGCTCTCCCTCTCTCTGCTTCCTGTCACTGACATGCCCTGAGACTCACTGTCCCTGCCCACACATGGACTGAACCCCCAAACCGTGAGCAAATAAGTCTTCCTTCCTCTAAGTAACAGGGTCAAGTCTTTTAGATTATGGCTGTGAAAATGCTGACAGATACAGAATTTGGTACCAGAGAAGTGGGATCATGGCTTTATCAAAGTCTGACCATGTGTTTTGTGAGCCTTTGGAACTGTTTTGTGAGAGGAAATTGGAAGGGCAAGAATGTGGCTAGAAAAGTAGATGGTAGAGGCTGTGCTCAGGAGATTTGGGAGTGCAAAGAGGACTCCATAGGAAAATGGAAAAGAGGCCACATGTTGATACACTTTGGCAAAAAACTTATCAGCATTTGCCCATGTCCTGAAACTTTGTGTGCGGTCGATGATGGGCTCATTAATAAAGTGATGGAAGAAATCTCAAAACAGCAAAATATACAAACTGCCTTATAGATATTGATGTCCACCTTCAGCAAATTGTACACCAAATTTTGGGAGCGGAAAGTAAAACAGAGAGACTATAAATTTGTAGTTTGGCCTGCATGTGTAAAGCAGGGGTCCAGAGAGATGGTGCTGTGAAAGAAATTTGGCTGAAGGGAGATTGGATTCTTTGATTAGGAACAAAGAAAGGTATGTGGCCTTGCTGGAGGCAGGCCCGACACTGCCCATGGCAAGTGTGCCCAACACCGCCTATGATAAGGATCGTCTCTGCCATGGTCAACATGGAGGTGAGCCCAGCAACAATGATAACAGAGTGTGACTACCCTTTCTGATAGTGGTCCATCGCAGCGCTCATGTAATGCTGACTTTGCTGGCAAAAGGGGGTCATGGAGGATTCCCCCCAGATTTCAAACAAAGGCCTGGGAAGCCAGGCAGTGTGTGACAGGGTCGGGATCCCTGCAAGCAGGCCCAAATGGGGCACTTTGTGAAGCTGTGAGGGTGAAGCCAAGGTTGCAAGAAAAATCTCCATGATTTAAAAATGTCAGAAATGTGGACAGACTTTGAGGAAAGGCTGCTAGCTGCAAAACATGGAGCCAGGCTGGAAAAGCCAGCATGTTACCATTACAATAAACCAGGCCACAGGGGTGGTGCTACCAAGACTCCTTAGAGATTATTTCTCACCACCATGTGCCCCAAATGCCAGAAATGGAGCCCCAGGATTAAATACTTTTCCTGCCCAATTTTGTTACTGTTTTGGTCCCATTCCTTCTTCCTGTCGTCCTATTCCTCCTCTTTGGGATGCAAATGTTTACTCTCTGCCATTGTATATTGGATGCAAGTAACTTGCTTTTTATTTTGATCTTCGTTTTCTTTTACAAGGGCTCATAAGAGTTCCCTTTGAGTCTCAGAGGAGACTTTGAACTTTGGGACTTTTCAGCAATGCTGAAACTGTTAAGACTTTGGGAATGCTTGGAGAGGACTAAATGCATTTTGCATTGAGCTGGGCATGAGCTCTTCAGGGGCTAGGGGCAGAATGTTATAGTTAGAGAATGGCCCCTTGAAGAGCTCACAATTGAGTGTTTGGAGTTGATGTAATTGAGTCATGAGGGTTGTAATCCCAGCAGTGGATAAGTCCATTGTAGTAGCTTTATCTAGGTGGTGGCCTATGCCAGTAGGGTGTGGCTAAAGAAGGTGGGTCCCTGTGGGTGCGGTCTTGGGAATAATATATGGTTCCTCCTCCCCTTGCTTGCTCTCTTGCTCCTGGCCTCCAGGAGGTGAGGAGTACACCCTTGTGCTTTCGCTGTCTCTGCTGCCATGCCCTGAGATTCACAGTCCCTAGCCTCACATGGATGGAACCTCAATATTTCCAAGAAAAACTGTGAGCAAATGAATCTTTCCTCTGAGTTACATGGTCAAGTCTTTAGATCATAGCAATGAGAGTGCTGATGAATGCACCTCTTTTGCCAAACTTCAGTTTTCTTCGTAAGTCCTCATCTTACAAAATCTACAAGCTCAGTGCCTGCTGTATAAGGTGTGATCAGCTAATGATTGAGTGAATGAGTCCAGAAGCTATGTAATCACAGCTAACATGCATTGTGTGCTTTAAAAAAGCCCAACAACCATGTGAGGGAATTACTCTGGTTTTCCACTTTTTGTAAATGAGACTGAGGCACAGAAAATACAAATTCTCAAGGTCTCACAACTAGTAAACTGGTAGAGCAGATATTGGACCCAGGCAACCTGGCTGGACTGTCTGTGCAGAACTGGGTCCTCTATCCTTGGCTCCATAGTCCAGAATCTGAAAGATGTATGTCCTTTGAAATACTAAGATAAAGGGAAACCTGTCCCTGTCTACCTCTCTGGCTATACATATTGGTTACACTCACTCTCCCCACACTTAAGCCTCTCTTGAAAGTGGGACACATCTCTGATGCATGTTTCTGTGTCTTAGAACCAGGGCTCTCTATAAGAGCATACAACCTGTGCAGCTGAACAGGATACCACACAAAGAGGAGTCCTGTGCTTAATTGAATGCTATGCGAGAGTAGTCCAAAAATTCTTAATAATTTTATCTTTGAGCATATGTTTTATACATGAAGTTCAAAGGGACAAAGGGGAATGAGCAAAGAAGATAAATACAGTATGTATGTCCAACTCTGGTTGCATAACTTCAATGTATTAGCCAACCATATTGGCAGAAAATGATAACCCAGAAGGAAAGGAAAATATAAGATAACCCATGGGTCCTTTTTCTTTCAGTCTTTCCTTTCTCTTCAGTAAGCCGGAATGTAGAGAATATTGGTAGAATGTCTATGTATATGAAGAAGTGAAATAAAAATATTTGAGTTAGAGCTGGGTGTGATGGCACAGGCCTGCAATCCCAGTATTTGGGAGACTGAGACAGGAGTAGTACAGGTTCCAGGCCAGCATGGTAACTTAGTGAGACCTAAAAAATAAAATAGGGTGGGAGGTGTAGCTCAGAAGTAGAACACTCCTGTGATCAATCCCTAGTCAAAAAAAAAAAAAGTTGAATTAAGCTCTTGCAGTTTTTCTGGTAAGAGCAAATTATATATGCACATACTAGGAATAAAATACAAATTGTGTAATTCGTTGATTCTGCACAAGTGGAAAGCTCTTATATTTGCATTTATAATTGGTACTACACAAAATAAAGATGAACGGTGCAATTCATCTTCATAATTTAAAATTATAATTTTCCTTAAAATAACATTAACTGGCAAATAATAAACACAATGACAAGTCAAGGGAAAGACCATGGAAGAAGGAAAAGCCTTATATTTTCATAAATTTAATAGTACTTTCTCCATGCTTTTTGAACAAGGAACCTGACCCTGTCTTTTCATTTTGCTCTGGGTTCCATAAATTGTCTGCCTGCTTCATACACATTGTTTCTATAGTTGGCAAGCCAGCCTTCCCTGGACCCCTGTTAATAAATAGTTGAGCAAAACTCAGATCCATCTCAGAACACAGTGCTCCTGTATTCTGAAGTCTGCTTCAAATTGTAGAATTAGGTGATTATGTTGGCACAAGGACAGAGTTTGGGGGTATAGTTTTAGAGCTGAATGAATTGAAGTGAACCAAATGGCTATTTTAGGAAGAGCATTTCAAGCAGAGGCAACAGTAAGTACAGTTCAGAAACTGCAAGATAGAAAAAATGGCTGAAATGGGGTGAGGGAACAAGAGATTTGGAAGAGATAAAAATCATGGAAGTAGTCCAGAGGGACCAGATCGTGGTGAAGGGAGGGTTCATAAGTGTGGCAGGACCCTTGACTTTATTCCATCCGCAATGGGAGATCATTGAGGTGCTTTGAATGGCTGAGTGACATAACTGTCTATTTAAGAAGGGCCACTTTGCTTGTTCTGTAGATTTAAAAGTAGAAGCAGAGAGGTCAGTGAGAGATGGTAGGAGAAAATAATGGCTTAAATCCATACTTCAGCACAGGAAGTAATGGTAAGTAGTAACATTTGAGATACAGTTTTAAAGTAAACCTGACAGTTTTGGATTGTGAAATCTAAGAGGAAAAGAGAGGGTGAGTAAGTATAACATCAAAGCTTTGGGCACTTTGGAGTGTGTTGGGGCTGGGCTGGGAAATGCTTCAGCAAGGGGTGGGGCAACCTGATGGCAGTTGATTATTTAATAGTTCAATTTTTGATATGTTAAGTTTGAAATATTAGACAACCCAGCAGAGATGTGATCTGTTCAGTTGCCTGAAATTTGCATTAGAGATGAAACTATGGACCAATGGAGAACAATCAGAGAATGTTTCTCAGAAAAGAACACACACACACACATACATCAGAAAAATAACGTATTTTGAATCTATATAAGACTGGATTCAATAATTAAATTATGTTATTTAATCCACATCATAACTCAATAGGGGAAGATAGTATCTCCATGTTACGGACAGGAAAAATGAAATGCAGGGAGGTAAAAACTACCTTGTGGTAGATTTTTTGTTCTAGAACTTGTGCTTCTATCATGACACCTAATTACCTCCTCAGCAATGAAAGGAAAAGCAATTGTACTGCACCAGCTGGAGATAAAATGAAGACTGGCAACCAAAAAGTGTGAACAGCTTAAAGGTTTGGGGGAATCTCATCCATTCTCATGGGAGTAGACTCAGGCCATAAGTCTCTGCATGGGAACAAAGATGGGCCAGTACTGAATTTCCCCGAAAATTCTCCCCCTGGCTGAAGTCAACACTTTTCAACTTCTTAGTAACTCTTTAAGAGTAGAGCATTTATCAACATAAACAAAAGATGAAGGTCATTAACATGGATTATGTTGCTTCATATTAGTTCCTTTACATCTTCATAGAACTCTTCACATTTTAAAATTGGATATGTGTGCTATTATTGGATTATTTGTCTTCCAACAGAACTTAAGTTCTCTGAGGACAGAGACTTAGTCTACTTTAACCACAATCATAACCGTAGCCTGAAGCATGGGTCTGATATATTTTTGGTACTTAGGTGATATTCACTAAATGAATTAGTGAGTGAACAAAAGTCATGTGTTTTAGAGGGAAGCCTAACTCTTTCTTTGTTCTTGTTCTTCGTAATCTGGAAAATCCATACATGGGTCTCATTCCAATAGTCTACTATGAAATTCAGGCCACTGGTCAGAAGAAAACCAAGAGTACATTTTAATTTGAGGATTTTAAATGATAATCTTTCTAGAAATAAACTTAATAAGCTCTTTATGAATATTCCATTTTTTTATTCTTTAAATAAATGTTTAACTAGTACCATGAGTTGACTGCTTTATTTCTGAAGCCTCCTTACATAATAGAAGGGTTCACTCATAGCCTTGCAGGGTATTCTCAGTAAATATTTGTTAAATGGACGAATACATTCTGATAGGATTATGTATTGATTTAAAGCTCTGAATAGCACAAAAGCTGCAAGGTGATAATAGGTTTAAAAAAACACAGCTGCTATCATGGGGGATATGCCAGTTTTTATATTGTTCCTTGCCTTGTAATGACGATCTTAGCACTTAGATATTTATGTATTTCTTTTGACCTGCCTGAACCTTTGCTATGTGAAATTCTTCCAGCCATAAGATAAAGCAAAACTTTGAATATAAGTTATTCAGAGAAAGAATATAACTGTGACAGAACAGTGTGGGTCTTGCAGAATTTTTTTTTTTTAGTAAAGTGAAAAAAAAGGCTTTTCAAAGCCCAGCAGTTGCTACTATGTATTTGACCCACTATTTCAGCCTGCAATTTCCGATGTTGTGCAAACGCCAATAGAATCTAACACCACCAAAAGAACAGTGTTCACTTGCTGAACCTTGCCTCTTGCTGATAGAATATAAAGTATAACAGAAAAGAAAATTTTAGGCTGAGACTTCAGCTTCAAAAGACAAAACATATGGGTTGCTTCTTAGCAGGCATGAAACATACATTTCAACGGGAAAATGGGAAGTCAGAGGTCACAGTAGCTGTAGAACAAATCTCAAGGAGGAATCAATATCAAAATGATCATTAAAGGTCCTTGGAGTGCACAGAGGGCCAGAAAAATAACACCTCAGGATGCTGAAAAAGTGAGACAGGAAATTTTCCTCATATGTCTGGTAAATATGCTTTTGTTCTGTTATATTCTTTACCCCCCAAATATTATGTACAGTACTCAAACATAATAAAAAATTTGAATAAAGATACTAAAAGGGGTATAGAGATATGAATATTCTTTGTTATCAAGTATGCATTGAGGAATATTCTAATTTGGAGAATCAACTTTCATGGCTGATGAGATTGATGTTATGTTGGGTATTAGACAGTAAGGAACAGGAATTAAGTACATCAGTTGAGATTCTGGCTTAGACAAATAATTTGTTGGTGCTGCCTTTCACTGAGTTAGGGAAGACAAGAAATGAAATGATTCCAGGAATGGTAAGGAGTTTTTGGACATCTTTTTGTTGGGGTATTTATCTTGTTCACTATTGAATAACCAGTGCCTAACAAAAACCTGGCCCAGCTGGGTGTGGTGGCGCATGCTTGTAATCCCAGTACTTTGGGAGGTGGAGACCAGAGGATTGGGGTTCGCGGCCAGCCTCAGCTCTCTCTCTCTCTCTCTCTCTCTCTCTCTC
>PVJS01023138.1:0-29884 GCA_004027185.1 Glis glis | reverse complement strand
TCCGGTCTCCACCTCCCAAAGTACTGGGATTACAAGCGTGCGCCACCACGCCCGGCCTTATTTTTGTTTTTTTTACTCTAATAGTGATATATGTTTATTGTAACAATTTCAGAAAATACAACAAAGAAAAAAATCACATATAATCCCATTTTCTAAGACAACCATGATTACCATTTTGGTGGGTAACCTTTTTAATCTTCTTCCTACCCACACATACATGCATAACACATTTTTTACAAAAATGAGATCATATTATGTTCGCTTGTAACCTATCCTTCCCACTCTCTCTTTTAATCATATGTTGTCAACATCTTTCTGCTTTGAATGATGTTTCTACAACGGTGGTTTTTTTTTCCTCTCTTGGGTCATGTTTCTATTTGAGAATTCATAAAAATTCTCCCCCCAGAAGCGTGCACACATACACATATACAAATACGATTTTGCATTTAATTTCAGAAATTTCCTGAAGCTTGGGCCTTAACTGAGAGCCCTGATTCTAACACCATTTCTAGTACCTGAATAATATTCCATCATGGAAAGATGGCTGATAAGGTATTGGATCAACCTCAGTCAGTCCCCTCTGGATGGACATTTAGGTTATTTCCAATTTTTTACTACTATAAACAATGTCGCAATGACTATTCCTATGGATAAATCTTTGAGTTTAGTCCTATTTATTTCCTTGGGATCAATTCCAAGAGTATGATCATTTTTAAGACTTTTGATAGTATTTCCAAATTGCCCTCCAGAAAGGTATCAATCTGCACTCCTGCCAGCAGAGCCCATTTCGCCACATCATTGCTCACACAGGGTCTTATAAAACGCTATATTTTGTACCTTTTTAACCCTGCTCAGAACTTTTCTTTCTCTTTTCGCTGTCTCAAAGGCAGTGATTTCTGGCTCAAAGAACTGGAGACGGCGGTCTTAGGGGAAGAGTCCAGATTGGGAATTGCTGTCTTTTCTGCTTCAGCGAAGCCCCAGAGGAACTTCCTGGGTCCCCCAGACTTACCAGAAGCCCTTTCTTCACACATCTCTTTGTCCTTATAGAAAAAGCATCACTGGGTAAGAAGAAACAAGCAGGCTGAACTTTTTATTTTTAATCTTGTTGATTTTTTTCCATTTATATTATGAAATGTTTGTCCCCAAAGGAACTGGAAGGCTTCCTTTTACTAGATCTTAAAATTCATAGACAAGTAATTCTGTAATGTGACTGTTCCCTCTCTCCCACTTTAGACAGCCAAATCTAGTTCCTGGTGTATAAAACTTACTGGGAGGGGGGACCTTAAGTTTGGCTTGAGAACTCCGTGAGAATGGCTATAAAGAGAAATCTCCTGCATACAGTAGGCATTTAATAAATGTCTGTTGCATTGCACTGGAAAACTTGGACGTGCACCATGGAGTAAGAGAAGACGTGGTGTACGTGTTTAACTGCTGAAGCTTTCATTAACGGTGGCAGTGTTAAATACAGTCGCTACTAATGAGGGGGAGTGGTGACCCGAATACACAAAAACAGAGGGGAATCCCAGATCCACGCAATTTAGTCTTGAAATATAGTCCATGATTTTTTTCCTGTAACAGATGTACTTTTCCAATTCTGTTTGGCTTAGGCAAATATTATAATGAGCTCATCCTTCCCTAGCCCACAGAGAAAACCTGCTGGGCAAGGCAGTTGCCTGGCTGAATTTAAAAGTCACCAAGGAAATTTAAATATGAACATACTAGATGATATAAAAAAATTATTATTAAGCCGGCCACGGCGGCACACACATGTAATTTCAGTACTTGGGAGGCTAACACAGGAGGATTGCAGGTTCGAGGCCAGCTTCAGCAACTTAGTGTGACCCTGTTTCAAAATTAAAAAATAAAATAGGACTGGGGGTGTAGCTTGGAGGTAGAATATCCTTGGGTTCAATCCCCAATATAAAAAAAAATTACAATTAATTAGGCTGAGGTGCAGCTCAATGCTAGAGTGCTTGCCTAGCATGTGCAAGGCCTTGGGTTCAATCCCCAGTGCTGGAAAAAACATAATAAGGAGTTATTATTAATTATAATAAAGAATTATTATTAATTATATTACGGATGATGTGGAAATTGTTTTACCTATGTGGGGATAGTTCTTTTTTTCTTTTAAATTTGCACACCAGAAGCTGAGCGTGGTGGTACACACCTGTAATCCCAGTACTTGGGAGGCTGAGAAAGGAGGATCACAGGTTTGAGGCCAGCCTCAGCAATTTAGTGAGGCCCTCCACAACTTAGTGAGACCCTGTTTCAAAATAAAGAATAAAAAATAGGGCTGGGGGTGTAGTTTGGAGGTAGAATACCCCTGAGTTCAATCCCCAGTACCGCAAAAAAAGAAAAAATCGATAGAGTTCAGGCATATGGCCACAGTCACTTGCCACCACGGTTATTCCAAGTCCACTAAATAACGTCAGCCTCCCGGAGCACCGTGTGCTCTTCCAATCTAGAACATGTCAATTCCTTAGAAATACAGACTGCAGGAGAAGTCCTTGAAGGTACTGGGAAGGCCGCAGGTTCTGCAGTCGGAGACTTTGAACAGTTACTTACCTTCCCCGGGCCTCGGTTTCTGCACCTGCAAAATGGGGGTGAGTAGACGCGGCAGCCTCAGAGTCCTTGAGATGACTGCATGGGAGGACAGTCAACTGCCTGGTACACTAGGAGCCAACCACGCCAGTGCTTCCCTTCCTAAATAATTGAGGACAGTTGAATGCTTCTGCCTATTTTTAAAGATCTCCAAGGAAGGAGAAACCACAGCCTCCCTTGGTAGCTAGTGCCTGTGTTTAACAACCCACTTAGATGAGGTGTGAATATAGCACAGAGGCCCACATCCAAGGAGGCGGACGGAGGCTGGGAGGCATGCCAAGCAGCCTGCTGGACCGCCACCCCTCCCCTACCATCCCCCGCCACTGCCTCCTAAATATATACATCAGCTCAGCCACCCTTCCCGGGCCAACCTGCTCTTGGAAACCCTCGCTGACAGTCCCCTAGTTTGGAAGCTTTTTGGTCTTCTAACTACTCTGACACCTGTTGTCTGTAACGTTCTTCAGTTATTTACCAAAGCAGGCTAGTACCATCATTTTGCCTCTCTCACATAACGATTGATTGACTGATTGATTGATTGATTGATTGATTTTTTGTGGTACTGGGGATTGAACTCAGGGGCATTCTACCTCTGAGCTACACCCCAGCCCCATTTTATTTTGTTTTGAAACAAGGTCTCACTAGGTTGCCGAGAGTCTTGCTACGTTGCTGAGGCTGTCCTCGAACTTGTGATCCTCCTGTTTCAGCCTCCCAAGTACCGGGATTACAGGTGTGTGCCACCACACCTGGCTCACATAACTAATTCGTTTTTTTCTTGCAATACTGGGGATTGAACCCAGGTGAGTTCAACCTCTGAGCTACACCCCAACCCTTTTTATTTTTTTATTTTGAAATAGGGTCTCACTAAGTTAACATGCATTGGCCTTAAACCTGCAATCCTCTTGCCCCAGCCTCCCAAGTACTGGAATTACAAGCATGTACCTCCATGCTTAGAAACTATTTAATTAATTAATTAGTTAGCTAGTTCAATAAATCTATACGGAATGACTTCTACATTGCCAGACAGTATTGTAGGTACTGGGCACACAGCAATGGACAAAACTGTCCTCGTGAAGGTCACATCCTAGCAGGGGAGGGGGACAGAAAATAAATACATAGCATGTAAATTGATCAAAAGTGCTGGGGAGAAAATCAGAGCGGGCTTAGAGGGTGGGGAGTGGCTACTCTACCCAGAAGCAATGGCCTCGCTGGTGAGGTGACATTTGATCAGAGACTGGAAGGGACAAGGGGGCCACTTGTGTGCATGTGCTGGCTCCCCTGGGGTCCCCAGGCTCCTGGGGATAGGAGGTGGCAGTGGAGAGGAGCAGTTAGAAATGTAGGCTCTGGAGTCGGGATGAGCTGGTATAAACTTCTGCCCCCACCGCCTGAGCTGTATGATGTGTTCCCAGCTTCCTGAGTCTCAGACTTTTCTAGAAAATGGAGACTGAACAATATTCATCTCATAGGGTGATTGTGACGATTTGATGAAATCATGTGCAGTGTTGGGTGCCAAAGGCAGATTTACCCTGCAGCTAATGAAGCTTCAGGGACCCCTCTTCCCCCATACACACACATGCACACACATGCACACAAGCACACGCACACACACACGTGCATGAGCCCCTCAAAGGGGCTCTTGCAATGAGCTCACCTGCTCATGTTTTCTTGCAAAGCGCCAACAGCAATCAGTTATGACTGTCGTCTCCTCCCTCGCCAACTCCTTCCGCCATGCGTCTCCTCATCTTTTCATAACGCTGTGGTCTTGTCCTCACAGACTGCATAAGCCTGAGGCCTGAGGCTCGAACTGGAGTGTGTTCCTTCCTGGCACGCGGTGGAGCTGCCGTGGTCGTAACTCTGTGTCTTGGCCTCTCACAGGGCGCAGCCAGGTGGCCAGCACCCAGCAGGTGCTTAGTATTACATTATCAGTAAAGGAATGATGGAGACCCACAGCCTCAGAGAACCAGGGCCTCAAAATGCCAACTATCCCCTTTTCCTTCCCTCCTTCCCCCAAATCCTTGAGGACTGTCAGAACAACTGAGAAGTTTCTAGAAGGTGCTTCATTAAGAGAAAGAGAGCAGCCGGGCGTGGTGGCGCATGCTTGTAATCCCAGTACTTTGGGAGGCGGAGACCGGAGGATCCAGGTTCACGGCCAGCCTCAGCTTGCTCTCTCTCTCTCTCTCTCTCTCTCTCTCCCTCTACTTAGTGAGGCCCTCCGCAACTTCGTGAGACCCAGTTTCAAAATAAAGTATAAAAAATAGGGCCGGGGGTGTAGCGTGGAGGTAGAACGCCCCTGGGTTCAATCCCCGGTACCACAAAAAAGAAAAAAAAAAAAGAGAGCAGACTGAGCACTTGCGGGAAGGCCAGCGCCCGCCCTCTTGGGGTGCAGGAATTGCTGTTCACCATCTGAGGCTCTTGCTGTGGGCAGGTGCTGGAGTTGCCCCACTGCTCCCCAAGACCTAAGGAGGGGGCTTCGTGCAGCAGGACAACACAGCTCAGATGGGATTCCTTAGCTCCAAAGCCTCATAATTAGACCTCAGGACACTCCAGGCCGTCCTGGGCCATCAGGAGAGCCAGCCTTGACATCTACACTGAAAGGCTATTAAGATCCAGCTGGGCCCATGCCTGTAATATCCTAGTACGTAGGAGGCTGAGACGGAGGATCGAAGGTTCAAGGCCAGCATGTGGTAATCTAGCGAGACCCTATTTCAAAAAAAAAAAAAAAAAATTAAAGGGCTGGGGGAAGATAGGCGTGGTGGCGCATGCTCGTAATCCCAGTACCTGGGAGGCTAGACAGGAGGATCGCAGGTTCAAGGACAGCCTCAGCAACATAGTAAGACTGTTTCAAAACAAAAAATAAAAAGGGCTAGCAATATAGCAACTTAGCAAGTCCCTGTTTCAAAACAAAAAATAAAATGGGCTAGGGGTATAGCACAGAGGTAGAATGCCCCTGGGTTCAATTTCCAGTAACACATAACACACACACACACGCATGCGCACGCACATACATGTACACTCACTCTTGAAGTCTATACCCAGCTTGGGAATGGGGGGGGGGGCGCGTTCTCCCTTGTAAGGTCTGAGAACAGGCTCATGACCGCCTCCAGAGGAAAAGCTTGTCTGCACCAGGAGTCAGTTACCAAGTCCCCTCTGAGCCATCCACTTCCCAGGCCAAAGGCGCCGATTACTAATACCTCAGGGGAAAGAACTGACTCATGGATGTCCCCAGTTCTGACGGCTGATGCCATGAACCACAGTCCCAGAAGCTCACTCAGCTTTGTCCATTCTGACCCTTCTCCACAGTATTGCCAACGTCACTCCTCTTCTTGCTGGTCTCCAGGAAAGTTCTAGAAGGACTTCTCCATGCCCACCAGTCCATTGGCAAGGTTACAGTGAGTCCTTTTGCCCATTGCTGGCAGCCTCTGAGGATGACTCAAGTTTAATATGCGTGTGTGTGTGTGTGTGTGTATGCATGTGTGTGTGCAGCACATTTTTTTCTCTCATCCATTAAACAGGGAATCTGCGCCGTCCTTGAACTCCGCCTCCTCCTGTCTTCCCAGGGGTGTGTTTCCTCTTCATGTGCTCTGCATGCCGTCCTGCTCTTTCATCATTCAAAGTACACAACAGCAACAGGCAGATGAGCTGCAGGAAGGAACTTTCTACTCAGAAAGAGCTGACCCCTGGCCCCTGGCTTCCCAAAGATAGAGGCCTCAGCCTTCACCCTGTGTCCTGCCCACCCCACCATGCCAGCCTGCCCCGGGCACACAAGAGCACAAGCTCGGTTTTTGGAAGGGGGAAGGGAGGATAACTTCGATTGACTTTTAAATCATTGTTATACTTTATTGAATTTATGGTTCAATAATGTCAGGACACATATTTCTCTCTCTCTGTTCTGTATGTGTGTGTATGTGTGTGTGTGTGTGTGTGTGTGTGTGTGTGTGTGTGTGTATGGTGCTGGGGATTGAACCTAGGGGCATTCTACCTTTGAGCTACACCCTCAGCCCTATTTTATTTTTTATGTGGAAACAGGGTCTCGCTGAGTTGGTGAGAACCTTACTAAGTTGCTGAGGCTGGCTTCAAACCTGTGATCCTTCTATCTCAGCCTCCTAAGTACTGGGATTACAGGTGTGCCCCATCACACCCAGCCAGGTCACATATTTCTCTAAAAGTGGGATGGGGTTTTGGTTTGGGGTTACCTTCCAGCAATACTTCAACTTTCTGGAACAGTCTCAGTGGCCAGGCATGTTGTGTTGTCTTAAGACCACTTGTTTTCGGGTGTGGTGACGCAAAAAAAAAAAAGACTACTTGTTAAATGTATAACTAAATTGGATTCAAATGTGTAGTTTTTTGTTTTGTTTTGTTTTTGTATACTGGGGTGGAACCCAGGGGCATTCTACCACCGAACTACACCGCCAGCCCTATTTTAGTCTTTTATTTTGAAACAGGGTCTCACTAAATTGCTGAGGCTGGTTTCAAACCTGTGATACTCCCGTCTTAGCCTCTCAAGTACTGGGATTACAAGCATGCGCCACCACACCCAGATGCTTTGTATGTATTTTTTAAAAAGTCCTAGCTGGGCGTGGTAGCACATGCCTGTAATCGCAGTACTTAGGAGGCTGAGAGAGGAGGATTGCAGGTTTGAGGCCAGCCTCAGCAACTTAGTGAGGTCCTCAGAAACTTAGTAAGACCCTATTTCAAAATAAAAAATAAAATAGGGTTGGGGGTGTAGCCCAGAGGTAGAATGCTCCTGAAGTCAATCTCTAGTACCCCCAAAAAATTAATAAAAGTTCAGGGTGTGGTGGCACACACCTATAATCCCAGTACTTGGGAGGCTAAGAGAGGAGGATCGTAGGTTCTCGGCCAGCCTTGGCAACTTAGTGAGGCCCTCAGCAACATAGTGAGACCATTTCAAAATAAAAATAGGGCGAAGGTTGTGGCTCAGAGGCAAAATGTTCCTGGGTTCAACCCCCAGTACCACAAAATTAATAATAATAATAATAAGCTGGGCGTGGTGGCGCACGCTTATAATCCCAGTACCTTGGGAGACAGAGACCAGAGTATCCGGGTTCGCAGACAGCCTCAGCTCTCTCGCTCTCTCTCTCCCTGTCTCTCTCTCTCTCTCTCTCCTTAGTGAGACCCTCCGCAACTTCGTGAGACCCGGTTTCAAAATAAAGTATAAAAAATAGGACTGGGGAGCCGGGCGTGGTGGTGCACGCTTGTAATCCCAGTACTTTGGGAGGCGGAGACCGGAGGATCCGGGTTCGCGGCCAGCCTCAGCTCTCTCGCTCTCTCTCTCTCCTTGTCTCTCTCTCTCTCTCTCTCTCTCTCTCTCTCACTCTCTACTTAGTGAGGCCCTCCGCAACTTCGTGAGACCCGGTTTCAAAAATAAAGTATAAAAAATAGGGCCAGGGGCGTAGCGCGGAGGTAGAACACCCCAGCGTTCAATCCCCAGTACCGCAAAAAAAAAAAAAATAGGGCTGGGGGTGTAGCGCGGAGGTAGAACGCCCCTGAGTTCAATCCCTGGTAACAGCAAAAAATAAAAATAATAATAATAATAATAAATTAAAAATAAAGGATTTTTGCAGTACTGATTGAACCCAGGGGCATTCTACATCTGAGCTATATCCCCAGCCCTATTTTTTATTCTTTATTTTGAAACAGGGTCTCACTGAGTTGCGTAGGCCCTCACTAAGTAGCTGAGGCTGGCCGTGAACGCAGATGCTCCTGTCTCAGCCTCCCAAGTACTGGGATTACAAGCGTGTACCACCACGCCTGGCTACAAAGAAAGTTTTTAAAAAGTCCTTTGACTAATCATGTGACCTGTTTTGGGATTCAGGAAACAGGATCCTTGTATCAAGAGAACACCACGTCTTCAAGTTGGACCGTTTGCTGATGGAGTCGAGAAACAGGCTGGCATGGAGGATGTGAAGATACTTTTTCACTACACAGATAAAAGAATCTATCAGCAGCAGAGCAGAGCAGCAATTATAATTGGACTCGGGGGATCTTTCCAAATGTAAATCTAATCATGCCCTGCCTGTTTCCAAGACTTTCCACTGCTCTTAGGACAGAGGCCAGAGCTTTGCCATGGTCCTTCAAGTCCTGCACGACCTGGCGCTGCCTGTCTTTCACTGGCTCCCTCTCATCTCCCGTACCCCCATGTCAAATTCAGCACACTCCTTCCAGTCCCAGGACCTGTGCATGTCACTCTGGTCTGGAACTCTTGCCCCTCTCCACCTCACCTGGTTCAGATTTCAGTGTAATTACACTTCCTCAGGGAAGCCTTCTATGCCTTTCCTGACTGGGTGAACCTTTTCCTTATACGTTCTCATAGAATCATGAAAAGTCATCCATTCATACTAATTGAGGGCCAACTATGTGTTAAACAGGATTCTGTTTAAGGCTGAGCATAAAGAAAGCCCCGCCCCCAGGGAGCTTCTGTTCAAACACAAGACGACACAATAAGCAAATAGACACATGCGCACATAATAGAATCAGGCAGTGATAAGTGCTGTGGGGAAAAAAAATCAAGCTGGTCTCCCACTTCTGGTACATATCCAAAGGAAATGAAATCCTCCTACCGAAGGGACACCTGCATGCCCATGTTTACTGCTGTGCTGTTCACAAGAGCTGAGATTGAGATTCTATTCACAAGAGCTAAGATGCTGAGTCATCTGTGCCCGTCAACAGATGAATGGCTAAAGAACTCGTGGCTGGGCGAGGTGGTGCACACCTGTAATTCCAGTACTTTGGAGGCTGAGACAGGAGGATCTCAGGTTCAAGGCCAGTCTCAGCAACTTAGTGAGACCCTGTTTCAAAATAAAAAGTAGGGGTCTAGCTCCCTGGGTTCAATCCCCAGTACCAAAAAAAAGTGGCATATAAACACGATGGAGTATGATTCCATCATAAAGAAGAATGAAATTTTGTCATTTATAGCAAATTGGAGGGAACTGGTGAGCATCGTGGTAGGTGAAATAAGCCAAACACAGAAAGGCAAGTATGCTGTGTTTTCTCTCATATATAGAAGCTAAAAGAAGTTGATCTGCAGTAGACTAGTGATCACTAGAGGTCGGGAGGTGGAAGGGGGAGGTTGCATTTGATCAGTGTATGCTTGGATATTTCACACTGAAACCCATCAATATGTACAATTAATATGTCTCTTAGAGCCAGGCGTGGTGGCGCATGCCTGTAATCCCCTTACTTGGGAGTTTGAGACAGAAGGATCACAGGTTCAAAGTCAGCCTCAGCAACTTAGTGAGGCTCTCAGCAACTTAGCAAGACCCTGTTTCCAAATAAAAATTTAAAAATAGGGCTGGGGGTGTAGCCTGGAGGTAGCATGCCCCTGGGTTCCACCCCCAGAACCACACACACACACACACACACACACACACGCACGCACACACAAGTATGTCTCTTAGAAAGCCAAAAAGAAAAGGAAAGAAAGGTGGGGAAGGATTCGTGGTGGCAGGAGCAGTGGCAGCAGTGACCGTTTCAGAAAGGGCAGCAGAAAAAGCCTCACTGAGCAGGGGACATTAAACAGAACCCCCAATGAAATGGGGAACAACCATACAAGGGCATGTTTAAAGACTTTTCCAGACAATGAGGAGCCAGGGCAAAGGTCCTGGGGCAGAAATGAGCTTGGTAAATCCAAAGAACAGTGGAAGGCCAGTGTGCTGGGGTTGAGCAGGCAAACTATGAAAGTTGGGGTTAGGGTTGGGGATGTGGCAGGCGACTCAGCAGAGCAGGGGTGTCATGGAGTCCAGGCTGGTGAACAGGAAGTGAGGGAGTGGGTCAGGAGTGGTGACGGGCCGTGGGCTACATCATGGAGGGTTAGCAGGTGGAAGAGACCCACAGTGAGGAAATTGCCGGAATGCAGGTCCTGGGACAGCAGAGCTGGGAAGGTAGCGACAATGATGTGACTAGGATGGTTGAAACGCCACGGATTGTGCGCACGTCTGTAATCCCAGCACTTGGGAGGCTGAGAAAGGAGAATCACAGGTTCAAGGACAGCCTCAGCAACATAGCAAGACTCAGCAACCTGGCCAGACCCTGTTTCAATAAAAGAGAAAGTGCTGGGGGTGTAGCTTGGAGGTAGAACACCCCTGGGGTCAATTGCGGGGGGGGGGCTGACTTCAGGGATACTGCAGTTATGACAAGGTCTGCGTGTGACTCTGAGGCTCAGGTGGCATTGAGGGAGGCATCCGGAGGCCCGAGGGCAATGGATGGGCATCTACATGGACTTGAAAGTCACATGCACAGTGTCAGGAACAGGGAAAGGCAGCGAGCTGGGGACCGAGTTATCAATGAACACGTGAGCAGTAGGTAAGGAGACAGCACAGTGGACAGTTTGCTGGCACGTGCTCACATTTTCAGGTTTATGTGATTATTTGATTGATAATGATTTTACCCAGGACACTCTCCATTAAGGGTAGGGGCCATGTCTGCTTGTGTTCACCACCTTATCCTCAGTACACAGCTCCTTACCTAGCACAAAGAAGATGCTTGATTAAAAGTGATTGAACAGAGCCGAGCGTGATGGCACACGCTTGTAATCCCAATACTTGGGAGGCTGAGACCGGAGGATCACAGGTTCACAGCCAGCCTCAGCTACTTAGGGAGGCCCTCCACAACTTAGTGAGACCCTGTTTCAAAATAAGGAATAAAAAATAGGGCTGGGGATTAAAATTAAAGTCCTTAGCGTCTCCCTGGGTTCAATGCCCAGTACCACAAAAAAAAAAAAAGTGGTTGAACAGCCAGGTCTGGTGGTATGCACCTGTAATCCCAGTATTTGGGAGGCTGAGACAGGAGAATCACAGGTTCGAGGGCAGACTCAGCAACTTGGCTAGGTTCTCAGCAACTTAGCAAGACTGTGCTTCAAAAAAATAGATTAAAAAGGGACTGGGGATATAGCTTGGAGGCATAATACCCCTGGGTTCAACCCTCAGTACCAAAAAAAAGTGGTTAAAGAAATTAATGAGTGAATAAAGTAAATAGTCTTCTTTGGAATGAGAGAGAGAGAGAGAGAGAGAGAGAGAGAGAGAGAGGCAGAAATACAATAATTGGTCCTGTTCTCATCCCATTAAAGTCCTTAGCGTGTTCTTAATTTTCAGAAATTTTAGCTAATGATCACTGAATCACACCATATATACCTCTTAAGCACCAGGCACTGTACTAAGAGCTTCAAAGAGGAGTAGGACATGACTGCAGGTCTTGGAGATTTCAGAGTATGTCCAGGCAGGATCCACAAATAAATAACCTGAGTACCATGTGAATAGAGCCAAGATAGATAGAGGTTTGAGTCCAACACTCCGAGAACACAGAGTCTGGCTGCCTGGGGCAGAGGGGACAGCCATGGACATAGACACTGTCTAGAGAAACAGGAGGTCAGCCACTAAGACAAGGGGAAGTCAGACAAAGGAGCAGCCTGTGCAAAGATACCGCGATGGGAAAAGCTTGGCAAATCGAGAGGTCTGATGAGGCTGGAAATTAAACTAAAAATGCCATCTGGCCCTTTTATTTATGGTCAGTTGGTTTGCAACAAGGATGTCAAGATAATTCAAGGGGGAAAGATTAGCCTTTTAAACAATTGGTGCTTGAACAACTGGATAAACACAAGACGAAGAATGAAGTTGGAGCCCTAACTCACATCAGGTACAAAAACTAACTCAGAGCCCGGCACCCTGGTGCACAACTGTAATCCCTGCCACTTGGGAGGCAGGAGGAGCACAAGTTCAAGGCCAGCCTGGGCAACTTGGAGAGATTCTGCCTCAAAATAAAAACTATAAAGGGCTGGGAATGTAGCTCAGTGGTAGAGTGCCCCTGGATTCAATCCCCACTACCAAGAAAGGGCGGCAACTAATTCAGAATGTATCAAAGACCTGACTGTAAAATCTAAAACTATGAAACTCTTAGGAGATAACATAGATGTGAACCTTCATGAGCTTGGATTGCTAGATATGACACCAGGAGTACAATTTTTTAAAAAAATAGATAAATTGGACTCCATTACATTTAAACTTTTGTGCTTCAAAGGAGACCACCAAGAAACTGAAAAGGACAATTCACAGAATGGAGAAAATATATGCAAATCATGTATCTGATAATAAACTAGTATCCAAATATATGAAGAACACTTACAATTCATCAATGAAAAGACAAATAACCCAATTTTAAAATGAGCCAAGGATTTAAATAGATATTTCTCCAAAGAAGACATACGAATGGCCAATAGGCGCATAAAAAGATGCCAGGCATCATTACTCATTAGGGAAATGCAAATCAAGACCACCTGAGATGCCATTTCACACCCACTAAGATGGCTATGATAAAAAAAAGACAGACATAACAAGTGTTGGAGAGGATGCGGAGAAACTGGAATCCTCATGCATTGCTGGTGGGAATGTAAAATGGTGTGGAAAACCACCAGTGCTTTGGAAAAGAGTTCCTCAAAACGCAAAACATAGAGTTACAATATGACACATCAATCCACCTCTAAGTATCTACCAAGAGAATTGAAAACATGTTCATACCAAAAATTTGTATACAAATGTTCCTAGCCTTGTGAATCACTATAGCCAAAAAGTGGAAACAATCCAAATATCCATCAACTGATAAGTGAATAAACAAAATGTGGTATATCCATACAATGGAATATTATTCTGCAGAAAAAAGAATGATGAACTGATACATGCTACCATATGAATGAACCTCAAAAACACTGTGCTCGCTGGGTGCAGTGGCGCACATCTGTAATCCCAGAAATTGGGAGGCTGAGACAGGAGAATCACAGGTTCACAGCCAGCCTCAGCAACTTAGTGAGGCCCTCTGCAACTTAGTGAGACCTTGTTTACAAATAAAAAATAAAATAGGGCTGGGGGTGTAGCTCAGAGATAAAATGCCCCTAGGTTCAATCCCCAGCACCACAAAACAAAACAAAAAAACCACTGTGCTAAGCGAAAGAAGCTAGACACAAAAGACCACATATTGTTTGATCTCATCTGTACGAAAAGTCCAGGGTAGGCAAATCCATAACAAACTGAAAATAGATCAGTGATTGACAGACCAGGGAAAGGAAGAAATGAGGAGTGACTGCTAATTAGTACCAGGTTTCTTTTTGGGGTGATGAAAATATCCTAGAGTTAGATAGTGGTGATAGTTGTGCAGTCTTGTGAATATACTAAACACCATTGAGTTATACCCATAAAAAGGATGAATTTGATGGTATGTGAATTATATCTCAAATTTTTAAAATGTCATCAGGGGTCGCTGTGGCATGCCAAGAGATGTGAATTAAATCCTGCAGCCAATGGAGTTTCTTAGTAATGTGTGTGTGTGTGTGTGTGTGTGTGTGTGTGTGTGTATGTGTGTGTGTCCACATTCTTCTTCTACTATAGTTGGGAAATCCAGAATGGAAATCAACAAAAAATCCCCCATGGGGCCATCATTTAAAGGCAATCATTATGAATGGTTCATTTTATTTTGTTACACTCTTGTTTGTGTTTGTATTGAAATTATGTTCTATGTACAGTTTGGTATGCTGCTTTTTTCCCCCAGCATTACCACAAACTTATTCTAAACATTATTTTTAGAATAAATTTCTTATCTAATTATAATAGTAATTTGTGGTAGAAAATTTGGAAAATATAGGAAATTACAAAGAAGAAAATTAAAGTCATCCATAATCCCACCAGTTAGAAGTAATCACTACTAACATTTTAGCATATTTTATTTTGTCTTTTTTTTCTATGAGCAATCATCATTTTTAAAGGCTGTACAGTAGGCATCCAATATCATAGATTACTTCTATTATGTAGTTAGGTGATTTCCAATATTTCTCTATGCAAATAATGATGTAATAAATAAGTTTTTACGAAAGCACTAAGCTTTTTCATAGATGGGTTTTTCCCCTTAGCTTCCAAAAAATGAAACTACTAGGTCAAAAACTGAATTTATTTTATTTCTTGTTATGTGCCCTAAAGTGCCATTCTGAAAGAGTTTGGTAAATTGAACCTCTATTAGCAATAAATGAGATTGCCTGTTTCGCATCATCCTCGTGAGTATTGAGGATTATACTTTTTAAAAAATGCTCCTTGTTTTTATTTTCATTCTAATAGAAGTTTCATGGGCAAGAAAGGGGCATGATTTGGTTCGTTTGTTGTTGTTGTTGTTTTGTTTTTTGTGGCACCGGGGATTGAACCCAGGGGCATTCTACCTCCAAGCTACACCCCTAGCCCTATTTTTTATTCTTTATTTTGAAACAGGATCTCACTAAGTTGCTGAGAGCCTCACTAAGTAGCTGAGACTGACTGTGAACCTGTGATCCTCCTGTCTCAGCCTCCCAAGTACTGGGATTATAAGCGTGCACCACCATGCCCAGCTTGGGTTCGTTTTTTACCTGACAGGTTGAGCTTCAGAGGTGAGATAGTGATGGTATGGAAAGCAATCAGGAGGATGTTGTATGAGTCCACAAATGATATGACACAGCCAGGCAGTGCCAGTAAAAGTGGATTTAAGATGCTTAAGATCCAAAAGAAGCTGGACACAGTGGTGCACATCCACAATCCCAGTACTGGAGAGGCTGGGATAGGAGGATCGCAGGTTCGAAGCCAATCTCAGCAACTTAGCAAGACCCTCAACAACTTAAAAGGACCCTGCTTCCAAATAAAAAGGGCTGGGGGTTTAGCGCAGAGGTAGAATGCCCCTGGGCTCAATCCCCAGTACCCCCCCCCAAAAAAGGAAGAAGAAGAAGATTAAAAAGACATTTCTAAGAAAGGGTGAATAAAGAGTAATTTGTGATGACCCAAAACTGGCAGAGAGGGTGAGAGGTGTCAAGGTTGGCCCTGAAGTGTCTGGCTTTGGAGGCAGAGTAGAGGGTCATAAAAGTGGGCTTAGAAGGCAAATAAAGTTCCCTGTCTGTGAGCCTTTGCAGGCCTCCCAGAATTCCAGGTGGAGATGTCAGAACTTCCATTAGATCAGAGTCTGAAACCTGGAAGAAGATGACATGGGATAAAAGTTTGGGGATTGTCTTTAAATGATCATGAACGAGAACCCTGAAAGACAAGGAAAAACCTCGGGGGGGGAACCTGCGTTTGGAAGCAGACAGAGGAATGAGCGAGGGAAACAGAGTCCCATAGGGAGCAGGAGGGGACCAGGAGACACTGGGGCCCAGGCCATCAGGAGGCTCAAGGAAGGAGATGGTCAGTGGCGTGCAGTGCTGCAGAAACCAAGGTAGACGCAGACCAGACGGAGCCGGGTCTCATGGGAAGTCCTGGAGAGGGCGCTGAGAGAGGCTGGGAAGAGAGTGGAAGGAAGGAGCTGGATCCAGGGGAGGTCGTGATCTTTCAGGCAGGTTGGGGATATCCGGAAGGCATGAGAGAGGGCCTGGCCTCTACAGTGTTAGAAACACATTTTAGGGGAGTATTAAATAAACACTCATGAACTCAAAAGTAACTCGGCAAGGTACTTTACTTCTGCGCAGAAGGGTGCAGGCACACCATGAAGTCGGGGCAAGCCCACCGCAGTCCGCGCTCTCTTTTATCCTCCTAACATGTAGCCCACTGTGTCATCCCCCTTTGGCTGGGGTGAGACCTCACAATCTAATCCCGTTGGCTACTTTTCCACTGGACAAGTTTTTTTCTTTAGAACAAAGGAGAAATAGGAAACCTATACTTCTGAGAGTTGAGCATACAGACACGTGTACCAAAAAGTTACAAAATGGATTCCTAAGCTACTGTTACAAAATGAATACTGGTCAGTTTTGATATGACCTTAAAACTTCAATTGAAAAGATCATTTTTCTTCCTTACAACAGGAAGTTGCTCTACTCGTTTTTTTGGATTTTTTTTTTAACTGGGGATTGAACCAAGGGCATTCTACTCCTGAGCTACATCCCCAGCCCTTTTAACATTATTATTCTTTTTCATTTTGAGGCAGGGTCTCACTAAGTTGCCCAGACTGGCCTCACACCTGTGATCCTCCTGCCTCAGCCTCCTGGGTCACGGGGATCACAGGTGTGTGCATTCGTGCCCTAGTCTCCTGGGGTTTTTCTCTCACCTTTCTTCATGGCCGGAGCTGGTCGTGATTCCATCTGCTGCTCACCTGAGTACGCCCCCGCGCTGCCACCAAAAGCAGGAGAGGAGGCTGGGGCTGGTGCTCAGTCCTCCAGGCCCCGCTCTGCTGCCATCTTAGACACCTGATTCAGGCTGGCACTTGGAGCCATTTGTCTGAGAGGTAGAGGGGCTGGAGAGGAAGAAGTTCCCAGAAGTGGGCCATGGTTGGTCTTACCCAAGTGTCATATAACCAAAGTAAAATGTGAAATGAATGAAGTTAAATGTTTGTGGCTTAAAGCTGGGTGCAGTGGCTCATGCCTGTAATCCCAGCGACTCTAGAGGCTGAGGCAGGAAGATCTCAAGTTGGAGGCCAGCCTGGACAACTAGTGAGACCCTGTCTCAAAATAAAAATAAAAAGGGGGGAGGGCTGGGGATGTAACTCAGTGGTAGAGAGCCCCGGGTTCAATCCCCAGTACAGAAAAAGCAGTATACAAGCCAGACACGAGGGCGCATGCCTATAATCCCAGTACTTGGGAGGCTGAGACAGGAGGATCGCAGGTTCGAGGACAGCTTCAGCAAGTAGTGAGACTCTCATCAACCTAGCGAGACCATTTCAAAATAAAAATAAAATAGGACTAGGGGTGTAGCTCAGAGGTAGGATGTCTCTGGGTTCGATCCCAAGTGCCACACACACACACACAAAAACCACACATATGTATATATACAATTTAAAACACTGTCTTGAGCCAGGCCTGGTGGCGCATGCCTGTAAACCCAGTACTTGGGAGGCTGAGACAGGAGAATCGCAGGTTCGTGGCCAGCCTCAGCTACTTAGTGAGGCCCTCCGCAACTTAGTGAGACCCTGTTTCAAAATAAAGAATAAGAAATAGGACTGGGGGGTATAGCTTGGAGACAGAATGCCCCTGGATTCAATCCCCAGTACCGCAAAAATAAATAAAAAGTAAAAGACTGTCTTGTAGTCTGAGATTATGTCTTGCCTACTTTGTTGATGGTAAACTGCCTTTTTGTGTGTATGAAATGATGGTAGATGGCAGCTGAGGTTTTTCTCCTTGAAGTTTCTTTTTCGTACTCTTACATAGCAAAGAACTTAGCAATTCTTTCAGCCCACTGAGTCAGTTTGGGAATGTTACTGATTTATGAATTGCAAAAGTGTAGAAATTAAAGGGCCTAGGTGCTTTTGAGGGTCCTCACCTACTCCACCCTAAACTCCTGGCCCTCAGAAGGAAGACATAGTGGGACTGCTCGCCCGGGTGGGGTGAAGTGGACACCCCGGGCACCCTGGAACAGACCCAAGGGCTTTGGGCTTGGGCCTTTGCTGCACGATGGAGAGTTCCTGCCCTCCTATCCCTCTGTGTGCTCTGCCAGCCTGGCCACCTGGAGCCCCAGCCTCTGTCACTGCTGCTCCAGCCCGGCAGCTAGGCTGTCCCAGCTCAATACCACGCACCCCGCACAGTAGGTGTCAGTAAGTAGCTACTGAATCAGTGAATTACATTTTATCAGTGAGGAAACGAATTTATTTATTTATTCATTTATATTTTTGTGGTAGTGGGGATTGAACCCAGGGGTGTTCTATCTCTGAGCTATACCCCCTAGCCCTCTTATTGTTTTATTTTGAAACAAGGTCTCACTAGATTGCTGAGAGTCTCCCTACATTGTTAAGGCTGGTCTTGAGCCTGTGAGTACAGGCATGTGTCTGGGGTTACAGGCGTGCGCCTCCCTGCCCAGATACCCCCCACTTTCAGCTCCTCAGGGACAGCAGGGGTGTGTATTCTTGGTGTCGAACATTGTCCTGGTGGGTGCTCAGGGAATAGTTGGAATTCGTTATTTTCCTAACATGGCTTAGTTAATATGTGGCAGAAGCAAAATTTGAACCTGAATCCTTTAGCCCGATCCATCGTCCTCTCTCACAGAACAGTGGGGCATCGGTCATCAGGGGAGTGAGATCCAAGAGCAGGGCAGCCTTTCCAGGCCCTCAGATCAAACTCAGTGAGTGATGGAAGATGAGCCGGCTCTCACTTCACCAGCAATTTTTATTCTGGCTGATGATGGGCGCGCATGTTAACTGTCCATCACTTAGACGCAGCATTTTCCCACTTCATTTTTATTTTTCTCAAAGTAATGATTGTACTTAGTAAGAAGTCAAGGAGCTGGGGATGGAGCTCAGTGGTACAGGGCTTGCCCAGCAAATGGAGGCCCTGGGTTCAATCCCCAGTACCACAAAAATAGATTAATTAAAAATGTAAAGGAGTCAAAGAGTACTCAATACACCTTGCGTGAAAAACAGCAACACCTTCTTCCACCCCCTCTTCACCCCAGAGGGGACCATAGTCACTCTTTTGTACATACTTTCTGGCATTCAACTTCATGTGACCAAGGACAGGCTTAGACACTGTATGGACTTGTTAGATTTATCCATCATATATGGACCAGTGTGATGAATGAGGAATTAGCTTCAAAAAAAAAAACTCTGCATAAATTGACGCTTAATGTTTACCTTTTTTTGCGGTACTGGGGATTGAACCCAATTCTACCTCCGAACTACACCCCCAGCCCTAATTTTTTATTCTTTATTTTGAAACAGGGTCTCACTAAGTTGCGGAGGGCATCCTTTTTATGATTATTTGATTCTTATTCACTCAAGCCAGTGCACTAAGGTATGTTCTCTCTCTCTCTCTCTCTCTCTCTCTCTCTCTCTCTCTGTGTGTGTGTGTGTGTGTGTGTGTGTGTGTATGTGTGTGTGTGTGTTGGGGATTGAACCCAGGGCCTTTATGCATGCTCAGCAAGCTCTCTACCTCTGCACTACATTCCCAGCCCTTTTTATTTTTCATTTTGAAATGGTCTCATTAAGTTGCTGAGGCTGGCCTTGATCTTGCACTCCTCCTGTCTCAGCCTCCCAAGTACTGGGATTATAGGTGGGCACCACCACGCCCAGCTTTTCTTAGACTTTCTAACAGTCTTTTAATATCTCCACATACCAAGCAATTCAGATAATCTACCCATTCCATTTTTTTCTCGTGGATCTTCCTCCTGGAGCCCTCTGTCCTTCTTGGATCTGGACTGGCGGCTTCCATTTTCCACCATCCCGAGGGTGTCCTTGGTCACTCTTCTGATTTTGGATCCCCTGGGTCCCGTGTCACCTTCTTTCTTGGTTTATTCCAAGAGAGTAGGAAGCATGCCTTTTGAGAAACTGAATGTCTAAAAATGTCTTTATTTCCCTTCAATGTTTAATTGATAATTGAGCTGAACATACAACGATAGGTAGGAATCCTTTTCCCTCGGGAATTTGGTGCCTTGCTCTATTTCCCTGTAGTTTCTGATGTTTTTATTGAGCAGTCTGAGGCAATTCTGATTGCTGATTCTTTGTTAAGAAAAAACTTCTATTTTATCTCTCAGGAAGCTTTTCGGATCTTTTTCTTTCTCCCTGGGTTCTGAATTTCCACAATGATGTATGTACCTTAGTGGGGTCTTTTTTCCTTCATTGTGCTTGGTACTCAATGGACCCTTTCAAACTGGAAGCTCAGACCCTTCATTCCTGGGGAAAGTTTTCATATTACTTATTTTAATAGTTTTCTCCCCTCTGCTCTCTCTCTCTGAAATAAGGCAGAGTAATAAGAGATACTATTTTAGATAGAGTAGCCAGGAGAAGGCTCTCAGATGAAGTGACATTTGAGCAGAAACCTGAAAGAGTATCTTCTCATCTCCGACCAAAATTACTTATCTTTTGTTGCTCGCATAGTCTCTTTCTCTGTTCGGTTTCTTTTGTCCATCCTTTTTGGTCTCTCGTCGGGAAGCTTTCCTCACATGTCTCGGGGGTCTTGGCTGATCATGGGCATGGAGAGGAGGTACTGGAAGCCCACGGGAAGCTCTGGGGCTTTGGGGGGTCACTTGGGGGGTCACTTAGTAGATTTCACTGTTGTGTGACCAGGTGACAGGTTGGCTTTTTTCACAGGGGGACTCCTTCCTATGGATGCTTGGTCTCTCCAGAGAGGAAGCATCATTGGTTCATCCCAACTTTTGTTTAATCATCCTCACTCTGGGCCTTTCTGGGATGCAGAAGGAAAGCGTGTTAGCTCCCCCACACCCCTTTGCAGACCCTGCAGTTACTACTCCTTCTGTCCCTTCTCTTTTCCGTGTGTGTCCCTTGCCCATTCTCTTTGTCCTCATAATTTTATTTATTTATTTTGTGGTACTGGGGATTGAATGGGGTGGGGGGGCTCCTACAGCTGAGCTACACCCCCCAGCCCTTTTTGTATGGGGGGGGGCTAGAGATTGAACCCAGGGGCATTCTACCTCTGAGCTACACCCCCAGCACCCCTTTATTTATTATTAATTTAAATTTGAAACAGGTTCAATCCCCAACAGGAGTCGGGCGTGGTGGTGTACACTTGTAATCCCAGTACTTGGGAGGCTGAGACAGGAGCATCACGGGTTCGCAGCCAGCCTCAGCAACTTTGCAAGGCCCTCCGCAACTTAGTGAGACCCTGTTTCAAAATACAGAATAAAATAGGGCTGGGGGAGTAGCTCAGAGGTAGAATGCCCCTGGGTTCAATCCCCAGTACCACACACACACACACACACACACACACACACTCACACACACACACACTGAAACAGGGTCTCACTAAGTTGCAGAGGACCTCACTAAGTTGCTAAGGTTGGCCATGGACCTACAATCCTCCTGTCTCAGCCTCCCAAGTACTGGGATTACAGGCGTGTGCCACCATGCCTGGCTCCATTTTATTTATTTATTTTGGAAACAGTTCTTGCTAAATTACTGAGGGCCTCACTAAGTTTCTAAGGCTGGCCTCAAACCTGTGATCCTCCTGTCTCAGCCTCCCAAGTACTGGATGACAGGCCTGTACCATTGAGCCCAGCTCCACCTTTCTTTCTTTCTTTCTTTCTTTCTTTCTTTCTTTCTTTCTTTCTTTCTTTCTTTCTTCTTTCTTTCTCCTTCCTTCCATCCGTCCGTCCTTCCTTCCTTCCATTTATTTATTGTGGCGCTGGGGATTAAACCCAGGAGCATTCTACTATTGAGCTACACCCCCTGCCCTATTTTATTTTTTATTTTGAAACGGGGTCTCACTAAGTTGTGGAGGGCCTCATTAAGTTGCTGAGGCTGGCTGTGAACCTGCAATCCTCCCGTCTCAGTCTCCTAAGTACTGGGGTATAAGCATACGCACCACGCCCGGCTGACCTCATCATTTAAGTGGGATTTGAAGAGCAAATGCAGGTGAGTTTATACTCAACCCACTGTTTAACCAGCACATAAAATTCTCTGTGAAACAAATTCTAGCAAACAGATCAAGCTGAGAAATTTTTGAAAAAGACAAAGAAAACCTTTGCAGGGTATCCTCCCTGTACTTGGTAATCATGGATTTTTTTAAAATAATCATAGAATTTTATGGATGAAGTGAACTCAGATGTCACCCACGCCTGCCACCTCTTTTTATATAAAGAAACTGAAGCCCAGTCAGCAGAAGTAACTTGCCCAAAGTCACTGGCGAATGAGCAGCAGAAACGTCAGGAGCCCGTCTCCCACTGGTAATCCCGAGCCGTTCCCACTACTTGGCCTTCCCAGAAAAGCCCCTCAGGCAGGAAGAAGATTTTCCTCTTGATGGGGCTTCCAGAGCAAACGCTTCTGCCCTGTGGGCCAGTCTGACCCCGATTGGTCCCATCTGGAGAGGAACCCTGACAGTGAGCGAGACCAGGAGTATTCAACGGCATACTAAACCCAGATCGCTTCTTAGAGGACAGAGTCAAAGAGAGCAGATCCACCTTAAAAATAAACCTCAAGTCGATTACCAATTAACACCTCAATGTATTTAAGCAGAAATAAGTTTAATTGTCTAATTAATTTTTCACCAATTAAGTCCATTTTTTTCATGTTGCATTTTACACTGCTTTGGCGATGAGAGTAATTGGATCCCTTTGTAACCATTTTCCACTTCCTGGTTTGCTAAGTAGTTCAATGCTGTCGTCTGTAGAAGATATAAATCGCCCCAAACTGGTCTCATTGCAACTTTACGAAGTTCATTAAATACTTTTATTGGGGGAGGGGGAAGAGCCTGCAAAGATGGAAATGACATGATGTGGATGATCAGTAGGGTGCCCTGGGGACCACTCTAAGATGGTCCTGAGCTGGGCGCAGTGTCACCTGCATACAATCCCAGGATTTGGGAGGCTGAGACAGGAGGATCACTGGTTTGAGGACAGCCTCAACAACTTAGCTAGACCCTCGGAAACTTAATGAGACCCTGTTTCAAAATTAGAAATAAAAAGGGCTGGGGTGTAGCTCAGAGGTAGCACCCCAAAGGAACCCTGCCTCCTGTCATTCACACCCTTTGGAGTCCCCTCCCGTGGAGTGTAGACTGGAACTAGTGACTGGCTTCTAATTAGAATACAGCAAAATTGATGGGATGTTACTTCCAAGACTAGGTCATGAAATGATTTTCTTCTCGATTGCTCTTCCTCCCTCTCTCTCATTTTCTCCCCCTGGCTCTCTGCCTCCCCGCACCCCTTCTCTGTCTTTCTCCCTGTCTGTGATCACTCAGTCAGGGTAAGGCCATGTCAGGAGCAGCCCTAGAGAGAGGCCCACAAACAAAGGAACCCAGGCTTCCTGCCCAAAGTCACGGATCTTCATCAACTGTGTGAGATAATAAACACTGTTGTTTTAGGCTGCTGCACTGGGGGATAATTTCTTTATACAGCTGCAGCGGGTAGACGTAGGTGTGAGTCCTGAGTTTTCTGCTTCCTTGCAAAATCACTTCGTATCTCCCTTAACCTCTCGCAATTATTGGTGTTTCCTCATCTGTAAAATGGGAAGTGACCACACCTCCCCCACAGAGATATGGGATTCAAGGAGGGAAGGAACTTTAAATGAACATTAAGCATTAGGCAATTGTATCTGCACTATCTCAATTTTGGGTTCAAGGTCAATGTGTGATAACTTTCTTTTTTTTGGGGGGGTACTAAGGATAGAACCCAGGGACGTTCTATAACCAACCTATACCCTCAGCCCTATTTTATTTTGAAACAGGGTCTCTCTAAGTTACTGAGGGCCTTGCTAAGTTGCTGAGGCTGGCCACGAACCTGTGATTCTCCTGTCTCAGCCTCCCAAGTACTGGGATTACAGTCATGTGCCACCATGTCCGGCTAGTGTGTGTATGTGTGTGTGTGTGTGTGTGTGTGTGTGTGTATGTGATAAGACAAAAAGGGCTGGGGGTGTATCTCAGAGGTAGAGCACCCTTCAGTTCAATCTCCAGTACCACCAGTAACACACACACACACACACACACACACACACACACACACACCACATTCCACTGAACTTATCCAGTACATTGGAACACTATACTAGTATTATTAAAGCTAATTTATTTTGTGACTTATTAAAACATTGCTTAACTAAACATCAATCTTGGATCAACCTTAAATAAACCATATGTCTTTAAGAACTGATGGGTTTTAATTAGTTTCTTAATTAGCATGTGAGAAGTTTTCAAACCTGTTCATTTTTGCTATCAAAACCAGAAGACTAAGCTTCACAGGCTCCTCACTGAGGAACCAGGACTGAGGCCTTGGGCCCTCAAGTGACATGAACGTGGCCCCGAGCAGGACTAATCAGACAGCCCCTCTCATAGGCCAGATGCAGTAATGAGACCCTTCCCCTGCCCCTGCCTCCCAGCCATCCCCTGGCCCTCCCCTTCCACTCCTCACCCCACATCTTGTCATCAGATCCTGCCATACTCAGGAGCACTGCTTCCCTTCTACTTCCCTGCCTCTGTCTTCATTCAGATTCATCTCTTACATGTTTAATAATTAATCAAGTATCTATCGACAGTGCACGATGCTTCCAAAGCTGAGCCCTGCACAGCCACGTAGCGGTTAACCAGACCTACAGACCCCTGACTTCACGGAGATAACAGGCAGCTTCATTCGCTTCACAAGGTTCAGCTAAGCCAGACTGATGGTTCAAAGTAGGCTGCCAGCTGGGCGCAGTGGCACATGCCTGTAATCCCAGTACTTGGGAGGCTGAAACAGGAGGATCACAGGTTCAAGGCCAGCCTCAGCAACTTAGCAAGACCCTTGGCAACTTAGTGAGATCCTGTTTCAAAAAAATAAAATAAAATAGGGCTAGGGATGTAGTTCAGGGGTAGAATGCCCCTGGGTTCAATCTCAGTACAAAAAAATAAATAAATAAAAGTAGGCTGCCTCCATCTAAATGTTGACTCTTCCCCTTACTGTGTGCCCTTGGACAAGTTACTTAACCTTTCTGTGCCTCTGTTTCCTCACTTGCAAAAGTAAGTGAGTCCCTACTTCATAAAGATTAAGACAGTTAAAACATTTTTAAATGCTTAGAACAGTGTCCAGCAATCAAAAAATATTAGTAGCTGGGCGTGGTGGCGCACGCTTGTAATCCCAGTACTTGGGAGGCTGAGACAGGAGGATCACAGGTTCACGGCCAGCCTCAGCTACTTAGTGAGGCCCTCTACAACTTAGTGAGACCCTGTTTCAAAATAAAGAATAAAAAATAAGGCTGGGGTGTAGCTTGGAGGTAGAATGCCCCTGGGTTCAATCACCAGTACCACAACCACCAAAAAAAAAAAAAGTTAGCTATTATTATATTTGGTTCATGACCTGTTTTTGCCAACATCCATCTCTTCCTCTGGGCCAGTATCCTCTCCAGAGCTGCCTGACTTCTTCCTCTGGAGCCTCTGACCACATCATCCCCTGATAAACGTCTCCAGCCTGTGCCTTAGCGTGGCCCGTCCATCGCTGGGCCACCTCTTTGACCTTCGCTCCCACTTTTCCTGATCCCATTCCCTGTGCCCCTGATCCACTGAATGTCTCACCATTTCCCAAACCTGCTGCTGTGAGCTGAACTCCCTGTCTCAGTGCCAACACAAATGAGGCACAACGGAGAGAGCCCGGGCTTGTTCCAATGCGGGCAAGAGACAGAGCGCAAGATGGCGGCGGGACGCACCCATCTCTCTTCAGGTTGTGTAAAGAATGGCTATTGAAAGAAACCAAACAAGCCGGGTGTGTTGGCACATGCCTGTAATCCCAGTGCTTGGGAGGCTGAGACAGGAGGATCACAGGTTCGCCGCCAGCTTCAGCAACTTAGCAAGGCCCTCCGCAATTTAGCAAGACCCTGTTTCAAAATAAAAAATAAAATAGGGCTGGGGGCGCAGCTCAGAGGTAGCATGCCCTTGGGTTCCATCCCCAGCATCACCAATAAATAAATAAATAAATAAATAAATAAATAAATAAATAAATATAGTAACAAGGGACAGAACAGGGCTGGGGCTTGACCACTTCTCCACAACAGCACAGGCCTTGGAATGGCTGGTTGCCAAAATGCTTATTGCCAAGAAATACCAGACAAAAATAAAAAGAGTTAGACCTTGTTTTCACCTTCCCTGGGAGTGTAGAACTGTTCCTGCCAGCCTCGGGGGAAAGAGAAGAAGGAAGAAAGAGAGCTTGGGCTTTAGGGCAACTGAGTTCTCTGTCCAAATCCTGGCTCTCCCTCCAACTAAGCAAGCATTGTTACCTCATTTGCTTCGGGTGGAAAATGGGAATAAGAATGGTGACTATGTAGCTGGGCGTGGTGGTGCACGCTTGTAATCCTAGTATTTGGGAGGCTGAGACAGGAGAATCACAGGTTCGAGGACAGCCTCTGCAATTTAGTGAGGCACTCAGCAACCTAGTGAGACCGTTTCCAACTAAGAAATAAAAAATTGGTCTGTGGGTGTAGCTCAGAGGTAAAATGCCTCTGGGTTCAATTCCCAGTACCACACACACACACACAAAAAGAATGGTGACTTTGTGGAGTTGATGTGAGGATTAGATAAGAATGTTTATATCAAAGTACCCAGGCCAGGCATGGTGGCACATGCCTGTAATCCCAGTCCTTGGGAGGCTGAAACAGGAGGATCAAAGTTTCGAGGCCAGCCTCAGCAATTTACCGAGACCCTGTTTCAAAATAAAAAAGGTTGGGGGTGTAGCTCAGAGGTAGAGTGCCCCTGGGTTCAACCCTCAGTACCAAAAAAAAAAAAAAACAAAGGAAAAGAAAGTACACAAAGTACACAGCACATCACAGGCTTCAGATAAAATGCCACTTTCCCATTTTCTCAAGTCCTATTGTCTGTGTCCCTGCAGCCTCCCTGGTGAACTCCTACTCAGTCCTCAAGACCCAGTTCAATATCAACTCCCAGAGGAGCCTTTCCTGACTTTCTCAGGCAGAACCCTCACTCCTGCCACTGGCCCCCCCCCCCCCCGCTGAACTGACTGTGACCTCCTCCAGCACAGGAATCAAAACTTACTCACCTTTGAATCCTCGGAGCCTGGCATCATTCAAAACTAAATACCTGATGGCAAATGCTCCATAATCTCTTTGTTAGAAGGAAGCATTCTCAGGTGCTTTCATTATAGCACTATTTATAACAGAGAAAAATTGGAAGCAACATGAATGTCTAATATTAGGGGTTAAGTAAATTATGGTTTATCCTCAGAATGTGGGGGTAGGCTTCCATTAAAATCATCTTGTAGAAAAGTGCTGTTGACATTTTTTTTAAAGTTCTCAATATACATTGTGAAGGAAAGAAACAGGTTTCAAAACAGTACTATGTACAGAATGATCCTGTTTTGTGATAAAAATATAAATGTTTATGTATGCATAAAAAGGTCTGGAAGGACCCAGCGCTTGTCTCTGGGTGGGTGGAATTTGCATGTTTCTTTTCCTTCCTTATGCTTATATGTATTTTGTGATTTTTCTATAATGAGCATAAATTACTTTTGTAGTAAGAAGAAAATTTTTTAAACTACCAGAAATTGTTTTTCTGATTGTAATGCATTTTCATTGTAGAAAATTTGCAAAGTCTGAAAACTATAAAAAATAAAAGATAATTATGCATCTTGTTCCACCTAGAGAGTCTGTTAACATTTTAGTATAATTCTTTCTAGTCTTTTTAAAAAATGCATGTATGAATTTTTTCAACTACTTGAGGTCAAACTGATCTATAGTTTAATGTCCTACAATGTTTTATTACATTGTGAATATTTTCAAAAGTTATTACAAATTCTAAACATTAGAGATCTCGCAAAGGGCTAGAAAAATCAGCTGTTGTGGGAGAAAAAATAGAAGAACCAAAAGAGGGTTAATGGTCTCCCAAGCACAGCACAGGGCATTTAAAAGACTTTCAAAGCCCCAGAGAGGCCTTATATTGTATAAAACAATTTAAAATATTCCATATTAACAATTTTAACTATAAAATTTGTGAAAGGGCTTTTTATAATTTTGCCATTGAATTTGGCTAAACATACTCATTTAATTTACAACTGGCAAACAACTCACTTAATTTACAATTGGCTATAAATTTTTCAGTAATTATTGTGCATGTCTGGGGACTCTGGCAAATTGAGAAGAATCCAACCTACAAATTGTTTTCAACTATAAAGAAAACACAAAATTTTACAATTAATGAAGTTAACACAGTGTCACATTTTAATGACTTGAACATTTCTGGATTTCACAATTTTCTTTTTGTATTTTGGAACCAATAACTTTTTTTCAGATCACAAACTTTGCCCTGGGCCCTTGGAAAGTACTTAGGTCTTGGGCTCTGGGTCTACCCTATCTGTTTCCTCCAGCAGGGAGAAAACGTCCTGCTTGAGCCCTTTTGGCTACTTTGGCAGAAAGTGCCAGAAACTTCCAACAAGGGTGGGCGCCACTGCACAGGCCAGCAATGAGGGAAGCCAATTTATTTAGCAGAGTTGGTTTCTCTGTGCCAACCCCCAAATAGAAAGTGGCAAGATTTGGACAGGGAATTTCTAGTCCCAAAAGTTTTTGCTTCATAAATAAGTACAGTAAGCCAGGCATAGTGGCGCATGCCTGTAATCCCAGTACTTGGGAGGCTGAGACAGGAGGATCGCAGGTTCAAGGCCAGCTTCAGCAACCTAGGGAGACCTTGTTTCAAAAATAAAAAATAAAAACAGCAGGGCATGGTGGCACACACTTGTAATCCCAGTACTTGGGAGGCTGAGACCTGAGGATCTGGGTTTGTGGCCGGACCCAGCTACTTAGTGAGGCCCTTCACAACTTAGTGAGACCCTGTTTCAAAATAAAGAATACAAAATATGGCCAGGGGTGGAGCTCGGAGGTAGAATGTCTCTGGGTTCATTCCCCAGTACTGCAAAATAAATAAATAAATAAAAAGGGTCTGGGGGTGTAGCTTGGAGGTAGAATGTCACTGGGTTCAATCCCCAGTACCACAAAAATAGATGATAGATAGATAGATAGATAGATAGATAAAAAAACAAATAAATAAATACACACAGTAAGTAAAACTGGGGAAGAGGAAGGGAAGGAAGGAAGAGGAAGAAGAGGAAGGAGAAGGAAGAAAGGAGGGAGGTAGGGAGGTACCATTCATTACTTGCTTATTGTAGACCATGGGCGAAGCTAAGAGCTCTCTCTCTTTTATCTAATTCAACACTCACAACAATCCTGAGAAAGTGATTATCACTTTCGTCACTTTTCTTTTACAGATAAGACTCCTGAAGCTCAGACAGCCTGCTGTTGGCCCCAGATCATACAGCTTGAAAATGACCCACCTGGCCCAACACTGTCCAACCCCAGAGCAGATACATTAACCCCGTACCGCATGGCCTCCCAACACACCTGCCTGCCTCTGCCTCCTCCCAGTCCCAGGGCAGAGTGGGAAGCTGGAAGGGACCTTGAGACCCGCTCATGCTCAGAGCTGCTGCCGCTCTGTCACACTCTCCCGAGGTTAGTCCTGGTCCCCTGTCAGCCTCCTGCTGGACCAGGCGCTCCTACCCTGGCCACATCTTCACTTCCCCCAAGGACCACCATGTTTGGCCTGCAAGATGTTCTCAGTAGATGTTTGCTGAATTAACAAATTAAGTACATTTCTCATTTTTCTGAGAAGGAAATTTGGGGACCAAAGGATGGGAGTAACTTGCACCAGCAAGATAACAACGGCAGTCTCTGGATTAGAATCCCAGCCAATGGTTTTTTTTCCTTCTTTTCCTTCTCCTCCTCCTCCTCCTCCTCCTCCTCCTCCTCCTCCTCCTCCTCTTCCTTCTCCTCTTTTTCTTCTCTTTCTCCTCTCTTCCTTCTCTTCTTTTCTTCTTTCTTTTTTTGTGGTACTGGGGATTGAACCCAGGGGCATTCTGCCTCTGAGCTACACCCTCAGTCCTATTTT
>PVJS01023137.1:0-29887 GCA_004027185.1 Glis glis | reverse complement strand
CTTTTATTGGGGCATTGTAGTCTCACATTATTATGTAGTTCAGAGTGGTAGGGACATACATGCACGCAGCACATGGCGAAACCCCCCCACTCCCTCCCTCCCCACTCCCTCCCCTTCCCCACGCTTGATTTTGATATTGGCATTGGTAGTTTCAAATATGTATATAACATCAATGGAAGTGTTTTCTTCATTAAGTGTTTCCTTAATTAAGTGTTTCCCCCCCACACACACACACAGCACTCTCCCCTAGACCCCCTCCATCACTCCACTGGAGTTTTGCCTCCATTATCTCAAGTCCCTCTGGCATCCCGATGACTCCCAGCTTCTGCATATGAGAGAAAACATACAACCTTTCACTTCCTGTGACTGGCTAATCTCACTTAACATCATGTTCTCCAGGTCCATCCATTTTCCTGCAAATGACATAATTTTGTTCTTCTTTATTGCTGAGTAGAATTCCATGGTGTGCACATCCCATAATTTTGTAATCCGTTCATCTGTTGATGACACCTGGGTTGGTTCCGTGAGCTGGCTATTGTGAACTGTGCTGCTGTGAACATGGGTATGTACGTGTCACTACCCTCAAGGAAATGCTGGCTCTTCTTCTTCCTGATGCTCATCATTGTGGTTATTGCTCACCATTTCCCTCTCCCTTCACCTAACACAACCTATTTGGTGATGGACCTTACTTTCTGGTGAGCTCGAATGCTTTGAAAAGGTTGATTATGCAATGCATTCAGGATCTAGTTATATTTTAAAGAGTTCGCTTTTCATAATATTTATTAGCCATATTGCAGGACACAAAGATGTGTTTTGTTACTTTACTTTTTTTCTTTTTTTGATACTGTGCCTGGACGTGGTTATCTAAGTCACATGGGAGTATTTGAGTCATGGTTAGGAAAAGTAGCTATGTGTTCCAGGTTTGCAGTCCAGGTAGGTTCCAGAGCGGCCATTCACCTTGCTTTTGAAGCCTATGCTGTATTGGCACACAGTGTAGACACTTGATCATTTGTTTTCAGAAAGCCTACAAAAAGAAACATTCTAGAAAACAAGTCAATTGTGGAGTACAGTTGGTCCCCAGTCCTCCCTTGGGATGGAGAACATTCACTTGTTTTTACTCGGGCTTCTTGGGAAAAAGAAAAACCTGCTGCAAAGTGATGAACTTCGCTGTCACATGCTGCCCAGGAGTGCAAGCTGTGACTTCTGTGGTCACAGTTCCTAGGAGTGCTGCTGGAACCCCTGGGAACTGTTCTCTCCACTAGAAATGTGGGTGGAGTATTTCATCTGCCTCCCCAACTTTAATCTTATCTCTTTTACTAAAATAGTTATACTCCATCTTAAGCCTCAGAGAGCTTTCAAAAACTGGATTCAAGTGTGGACTTGGTATGACATTTGAGGAAACTGCTGTATTATCTGCTCAGTGACTACTTCACGAATAAGCATGATTCTTTCCCCTCTCAATTTGTTTGCTCTTTCTCAGTATCCATGTTGCTTAACATGGAGCTGGTCTCTCCTTTCTTCCTTTTTAAATCTAAAACCAAGCTTCTGTTTCTGAAAAAAGACACAAGTTAATTGATCAAATGTTCATTGCAAGACATAATTCTCTTCAGTCCTGAAACTGCCATCACCGATCTGTTCCCTGACAGAGAGGTCATGCGTTTTCAGTAAAGATGACAATTTCTGAAGTTGACTCAAGTGTTGGGTTAGGGTTGTCAGCTCAACCACAGATCACCTGTATTTAATTTATTTATTTACTTATTCATTTATTTATTTATTTATTGTGTGTGTGTGTGTGTGTGTGTGCGTGTGTGTGTGTGTGTGTGTGTGTGTGTATAGTGCTGGGGATCAAACCTGGGACCTTGCACATGCTAGGCAAGTGTTCTACCATTTGTATTTTTAACCTAGCAAACCTAGTTAGAAACCATGTTAAAAAACTTTACCTAGTTTATTTTAAATATTTGCCACAGTTCTATAAAGTTGGACAGCCAGGCGTGGTGGCACACACTTGTAATTCCAGTACTTGGGAGGCTGAGACCAGAGGATCTGGGTTTGCGGCCAGACTCAGTTACTTAGTGAGGTCCTCTGCAACTTAGTGAGACTCTGTTTCAAAATAAAGAATAAAAATTAGGGCTAGGGGTGGAGCTCGGAGGTAGAATGCCCCTGGGTTCAATCCCCGGTACCAGAAAAAAAAAATAAAGTTGGACAAACAGTGGCCATGCTGAGGTTTGAATTCATTTGCATCATGTTCTTAAGGATCGACCATCCCGCTCAGCATGTTCCTGGCCCACACTGACTACAGACGTCCAAACAGCCAAGGTGGGTGCGAATGAGCAGTGGGGTTGGCACCTATGCTGAGCTGGTCTTCCCTGCTGGACGAAGGCCCCTTGTCCCATCTCAGAATGAAGCCTCTATTGGGGAGCCAATGCGCCCTTTGAGAATAAATGGTCAAAAGGTTTGAATATCCAGAAAAGAGGTAAGAGAGAAAAATCTTACACTCTTTGACATTTTCTTACTCTCTGTGGTTTGAGATAGAGCATGTTTTGAAACATAATTTTTATAGATGGCATACTTAGAGCTAAAAATAGGAACATAAAACTACCCCCTCATAGCTATTTACATAATGAGCTCTGATTTCCCGTTCAGCAAATGTTCTGTAATTTAACAAATCAAACATTTTCTATCATCTATCTATCTATCTATCTATCTATCATCTATCTATCTATCTTCTATCTACCTATCATCATCATCATCATCATAATTATTATCTTTCTAATCTATCTATCTATCATCTATCTATCTATCATCTATCTATCTGTCATGTATCTATCTATCTGTCTACTTATTTTGTTGTACTGGGGGTTGAACCTTGGGGAATTCTACCTCTGAGCTACCCCCAACCCCTTTTATTTTTTGTTTTGTAACAGGGTCTCACTAGGTTGCTGAGAGTCTTGCTAAGTTGCTGAGTTTTGTCTTGAACCTGTGATCCTCCTGTCCCAGCCTCCCAAGTACTAGTATTACAGGTGTGAGCCTGGTGGCAGTACATTTTCTTTTTAAATTACCAAAAAGATAGGGTGTTTATTTTTCTTTAACTTTGGAGACATCAAAAAACTGTACCCAATGAAATTAGAGATGTGGTCCTATGATAACTTGAAATACCTGGAGACAGTAAATCATGGCTTACTCTTGTGAACCAATCTGGGAGGCTGGCCGCTTCCAGACAGGAAGTCAAGTCTGGAGGTCTGTGGTGGCCTTTCCATTGGCCCTGTGTGATAACAGTGATGCAGTGATGGATGGAGTGAGGCTATGTCCTGCCGGTGGGTAGGAGTTGCGCAGCCTAGAGCCGTGCTCCCAGGCTTTGGCCATTTGTGTCCCGATAGATTTTTGCAATGACCATATCCTTTTGCTATTTTCTTATTTTTCTTTAAGTGAACTTATTTTTCTACTTAATAAAATTAGCCCCATGCTAAGCAAAAATATTGATGAAATCATATTTGATAAGATAGTTTTATGTTTGTCGTCAGGAAACATTAAATCACAACATAATTTCCTCCCTTCCTCCCTCCCTCCCTCCCTCCCTCCCTCCCTCCCTCCCTCTCTTCCTTCCTTCCTTCCTTCCTTCCTTCCTTCCTTCCTTTCTTCCTTCCTTCCTTTCTTCCTTCCTTCCTTCCTTTCTTCCTTCCTTCCTTCCTGGTATGGGGGATTGAACCCAGGGGCATTGAACCCAGGGGTGTTCTCACTCAGAGCTATACCCCCAGCCCTATGTTATTTTTTATTTTGAAGAGTCTCACTAAATTGCAGAGTGTCTTGCTAAGTTGTGGAGGCTGTCCCTAAACCTGCAATCCTCCTGTCTCAGCCTCCCAAGTACTGGGATTACAGGCGTCCCCCACTGTGTCTGGCTACAGCATAATTTGAAATTTAAAATATTTTTTGTGAGCTACTTAAAATCAGTTAGTATGCTCATGTAACTATGGTAGCACATATACAATATTTTGGGAAACACTGGCTTAGAGCAGAGGCCAGTAACTTTTGACTGGCTGGCTGTTTGCATAAATAAAGTTTTATTAGAACACAGCCAGGTCCCTTCATTTGTGTATTAAGTGCTTTTGTGCAATCGTGGCAGGGTTAAGTTGCTATGGAGACTGTATGTCTTGCAAAACTGAACATATTCAGGATGTGGCCCTTCATAGCAAAGTTGGTCAGCCTCTGGCAGGCAGGGACAGTGTCCCTTTGGTTTTATCCATCCCCATGGGTCTCCTACTTCTTCTTATTCATGATCCAAGTTCCCCTCCCTTTAGAAGTGTCTTTCTTGAAGAGACTGTGCCACCTTCTTTAAAGACCCAACTAGAGAAAGTTAACTCAAGCGCAGGCTGGATGCACAGCTACTAGTGGTCAATACTGACAGACGTCCACCATGTCTGCTGGCTCCAGGGAGATGCGCTTTCAGCTTGCTGCAGGGACGAGCCATCTCATCATCCCCCAACCAGTCAGACGGAACAATCCTGCGCTCTCCTTCCCTCCAGTCTTCAAAATGACAGTGACGTAAGATGGGACTTCAAGCCGGAAGACTGATTTTGAAGGAGAAGTCGGCATTGATGTGGCTGACGTTGCTAGCTCCGCTATCTATATTCCAAGCAAGTGTGGGCAGCTTCTGTTGGAGGAAAAGTTGAAAATTGTTAAGCAGGAAAGCAATTTTCATCAGGTAAAGTAAGGGGGAAAAAAAAAGCTGTGAAGCCGTGTCACCTTCCATTACGCTGTCTGGCATTTTTTCTCAGCTATTTCTTGTGGAAGAGACTAAAAATCCTTATATAAAAGCAAGCAAGAATTGCTAATTTTGAGGGCCAAAGAGAAAGGGGGTATTAGTTATTGCTTGCTCTGGATATATATTTTATTACTCTTACTATTGTAGTCATATATCAGGTAGTGGCATTCAGCATATATATTATGCGTCTGATTAATGAGCTAAGATATAATAATTAAACATTTTTAGTACAGGCCTATTTATTCAAGGTGTTTGTGGATTGACTAACTGAACTATGAACAAAATATTGAGAAATTATAGAGAAGATAATGATTATTGGTGTTTGAGTATGTGTGCACGTGCAAGATGTATTTAGGCTGGAGGGGATTGAGAACGTTTTCATATAGGAAATTTTGTTTGAATGTTGAAGGATGAGGAAGAGTTTTCCAGGTAGAGAAGCAGGTGAAAGACATTTCAGGTAAGAGAACCTGTCCTCCTCATACAGAAATTAGTGGTAGAGCTTTATAAGAAGCCTTTGCCTCTTTATTATCCACAGCAAGTTTATCCCTTGACAAGATTTTAGGATTCACTCGTGTGTGTGTGTGTGTTACTGGGGATTGAATCCAGGGGCAGTCTACCTCCGAGCTACACCCTCCGGCCCAATTTTATTTTTTGTTTTGAAACAGGGTCTCACTAGGTTGTTGAGAGTCTCACTACTTGCTGAGGCTGTCCTTGAACCTGTGATCCTCCTGTCTCAGCCTCCCAAGTACTGGGATTACATGTGCCACCATGCTCAGTGAATCTCATTTTTTGAATCTGCTTAGTGAATGAGTCTTTTACAAATGAGCCACTTTTTCTCTTTTTTTTTTTTGTGGTACCGGGGATTGAACCCAGGGACGTTCTACCTCCGCGCTACACCCCCAGCCCTATTTTTTATACTTTATTTTGAAACTGGGTCTCACGAAGTTGCGGAGGGCCTTACTAAGTAGAGAGAGAGAGAGAGAAAGAGAGAGAGAGAGTGAGACAGGGAGAGACAGGGAGAGAGAGAGAGAGAGAGAGAGAGAGATCACTGAGGCTGGCCGCGAACCCGGATCCTCTGGTCTCCACCTCCCAAAGTACTGGGATTACAAGCGTGTGCCACCACGCCTGGCTGAGCCACTTTTTCTCAAGAAAGATATGCTTCCTTCTCCCTGGGTAGAGAATATATATACTCAGATTCTTTTTATTTAATATACTTTTATTGGTACATTGTAGTCTCACATCATAATGTAGTTCAGAGTGATAGGGACATGCATGCACGCAGTACTTGGTGAGCCCCCCGCCCCGGCTCCTTCCCTACTCCCTCCCCACCCACTCCCTTTCCCCACACAGGATATTGAGATTGGCATTGGTAATTTCACATATGCACATAGCGTCAGTGGAAGTGTTTCCTTCATTGATTCTCCCTCCCCCACCACCAACACCACCCTTCCCTAGACCCCTTTCATCGCTCCACTGGGGCGTCTCCTCCATTATCTAAAGTCTTTCTTGTATCCTGATTACTCCCTAGCTTCCGCATATTAGAGGAACATATGACCCTTCACTTTCTGTGACTGGCTAATCTCACTTAACATAATGTTCTCCAGGTCCCTCCATGTTCCTGCAAATGACATAATGTTCTTTATGGCAAAGTAGAATTCCATTGCGTGTACACACTCAAACTCTTGATGCTTTGTCTTGACTCACCAAGCCTCAGGCGACTTCTGTGACTCGGTCCATGTTGGAGCAGTAGATGTTCAGACTGGAGAAGGGATACAAGATGGGCTCTGACTGTCCTGTTGCTGAAGGTTTCCTTCCCTGGGTGACTCTGGGGCCGCACCTCAGGAGCCTCTGACACGTCTGCACCTTACACACGATACAGTACCTGACTGACTTCTCCATGGTCTGGGTCCTCCCTGCCAATTTCCCAGCGGCCCGCTTCAGGGGTGGAACCATCCAGCAGAGGCTGGTCTGGTCTTTCTGCATCAGTGAGAGTCCACAGGGCTGGGATCCCGTGTTTCCTATAGCTCAGCATTTCCCCTTCGAGGAAAGAGCGTTTTTCCTGTGGGGGAAAGCAGGCACAGTGGCTTCTATTGCAGGCTCGCTGAAACCCAAAGCAGAGAGATTTATAGGGCCCTTTGCTGATCAAGGCCATGGGTGCAGTTTATGGTCTACCAAGCTTGACAGTCCAGTGGCGCATAGAGCAGGGGTTTCACTGCGATTCTGCAGACCAAGGGGCCAGAGGGGAATAGAGTCAAGGCAGGAGAATCGCTCCCACAGTCTAACCAGCATGTATCAAGCGGTAATTTCTAGTGACTTTAATTTGGCAGACGTACACGTCTTGGGATCTCATGAGGACGCCTTTGGTTGTGGAGGCTGCTCATCAGGGGGCGGCGTGGGATGGATGCCACTGCGTCTCCAGGATCGTGTCATCCGGAGGCGGCCGAAGTGACAGCCAAGAAACCCTGGTGGCGGGCTGGGGACAAGAGGGAGGGAGGCTCGGCTATAGCCTACCAGACTTCCTTGTCCTGAGGTTTTGCACCCTAATAAGGCCCGGATGCTTTTTTAAAAAATTTCTATTTTTATTTGGTGCATTATACTTATACATGAAATTAGGGTATAGAATGATAGAAGCGCACATGCAGTCAATTCTTGGAGCACTTTCCTCTGAGTCCCACCCCTCTTCCCTAGCCCCCCCTGCCCATACATTTCTTTTTTTTTTTGCGGTACCTGGGATTGAACGCAGGGGCGTTCTACCTCTGCACTACACCCCTGGCCCTATTTTTTATACTTTATTTTGAAACCGGGTCTCACAAAGTTGCAGAGGGCCTCACTAGGTAGAGAGAGAGAGAGAGACAGGGAGAGAGAGAGAGAGAGAGAGAGAGAGAGACCTGAGGCTGGCCGCGAACCCAGATCCTCCGGTCTCTGCCTCCCAAAGTACTGGGATTACAAGCATGCGCCACCACGCCTGGCTCCCCCCATACATTTCTTTGCTATTGGAATTGATAATTTTGTATACATAAGTAGCATTATTTCAACTCTCTACCTCTTCACTCTCCCCCCTCCTCCCTTCCCCAAACCCCCTCAGTGACTGCGTTGGAGCCTCTGCTCGTCTACCTGATTTTGCCCTTATTTCTGAATTTCTCTCTAGCTTCCACAGATAAGAGAAAATATACATCTATTGGTTTTTCTTGGGACTGGCTAATCTTACTCAGCATAATATTCTAAAGTTCCATTCGTTTTCCTGCAAATGACATGATTTTGTTCTTTTTCATGGCTAAGTAAAATTCCAATTGTGTGTATATACCATCATTTTGTGATCCATTCATCTGTTGATGGACTGATACCTAGGCTGGTTCCATAATTTGGCTATTATAAATTGGGCTGCTATGAACATGGATATACAGATATCACTATAATATTCTGATGTCAATTCCTTTGGAAAGATGCCCAGGAGTATAATCGCTGGGTCGTATGGTAGTTCCATTCCCAAATGAATGCTTTTGTTGTTGTTTTGTTTTGTTTTTGTGGTACTGGGGATTGAACCCAGGTGCATTCTACCTCTGAGCTACACCCCCAGCTCTATTTTATTTTTTGAAACAGAGTCTTACTAGGTTGTTGAAAGTCTCACTGTGTTGCTGAGGCTGCTCTTGAACCTGCGATCCTCCTGTCTCAGCCTCCCAAGTACTAGGATTACAGGTGTGCGTCTCCATGCCTGCCTACAGATGCTTGGTATGTGTTTTGTAAACACAATGTGGATTCACACAATCATAGGATCATTGGATGTAGACGTGGATGGGATCTCAGAGTTCATACGCCTCAATGCCTTCATTGTATTTTAGGATGAAAACCCAAGCCCAGAGAGGGCAAATGCATGGTCCAAGAGTGGACCAATGCGGCACTCTCCATCTTCCTTTTGTTTCTTCCTTCAATTCCTTTTGAAAATAGGTCCTAAATGCCTACTGTGTGTTCTTCCAGACAGTTGAGACATGTCAGTAAACGATGTAGTTTAAGATCCCTATTTTCATGGATTCTGCATACTTTGGGGGAGACAGGCATTAAACAACATACATTATAGGTAAGTTACACCATGTGCTAGAATGTGTAAATGCGATGGAAGAAACCCTAAAGCAGGATCACTGGGGGCGGGAGAGTGGAAGGATGCGGTTTTAAATAGAGTGGTCAGGGCCCAGTTTTGTCGAAGAGGTGGCATTGGAGCGAAGGCTTGGAGTGAGGAGAATCTGCCGTGTGGGTACCGGGGGAAGCGTGTTCTAGATAGAGACCAGCTGGTGCAAAGACCCCGAGGTGGGAGTGTGGCCGGGGTGCCTGTGGAATGGCAAAGAGCCCAGGGAGACCGCCGGGGAGCGAATGAAGAGCGGAGAGTAGGAGATGAGATCAGAGAGGCGGCAAGTTCACCTGACCTTGCACATGATCCCATAGGAATCACTGTGCGTGTTCACACAGAGGAGTGCTTTGAGTTCGTTTGTATTTACAAAAGATAACTCTGTCTGCTGTTTGAGCAGAGATTATAAGAGGGCAAAGGGAGAAGCAGGGAATTCAGGTAGGGCTCTCTGCTTAGACTTTCTCGGTATATTTTTTTCAGGTCGAAGGAGCTGTGTTTACTGTGGGATTGGATTATGATGTGATATAAAGAGAGGAGTCCTGGGTAACTCCAGAGTCCTTGCCCTGAATGATAGGAATGATGGAGAGGTAATCAACTGAGATTATTAAGTCTTGGATAGAACAGTTTTGAGAAGGAAAACCCAGGAATTTAGGTTTGCACCTGATGAATTTAAGATGCCTACTAGACATTCAGGTGGAATTAGATAGGGATGAGATGCTGAAATTTGGGATTTAGGAGACAGCTGTGGACTGCATATGTAAATTTTGAAGTAGCCATTGTGTACTTGGATTTTAAATCTATGAGACTTGAGGAAATGGTCAGGATAGTATATATAAGACAGAAAGAAGCCAGGTGTGGTGGGACATGCCTGTAATCCCAGTACTTGGGAGATGGAGACAGGAAGATCACAAGTTCGAGGCCAGCCTCAACAACTTAGCAGGACCCTGTTTCCAAATAAACAATAAAAAGGGCTGGGGGTGTAACTCAGAGATACAGTGCCCCTGGGTTCAATCTCCAGTATCACCAAACGAACAAATAAGCCAGAGAGAAAGAAAGAGATGACCAAGGACATATTTCTGGTACACTTCAACATTATAAGGTCAGAAAAAGGAGAAACCGGGAATGAAGACCAAGATGGCACAACCAAGGGGGTGGAAGGAAAGACAGGAGAGTATGGTGTCTCGGAACCCATGTGAATAAAGTATATTTAAGAAGAAGGAGCCGGGCGTGGTGGTGCACGCTTGTAATCTCAGCACTTTGGAGGCTGAGACAGGAGGATCACAGGTTCGTGGCTAGCCTCAGGAACTTACAGAGGCCCTCCTTAACTTAGTGAGACCCTGTTTCAAAATAAAAAGTGCATAGGTCTGGGGGTGTATCTTAGAGGTAGAATGCCCCTGGGTTCTATTTCTAGTAACACACACACACACACACACACACACACACACACACATACACACACAAGTTAAGGAGTGAGGAACTGTGTTCAATGCTATGAATAGATAAAGAACTAAAAGCTGACCTTTGGATTTAGCCATACAAAGGAGACCTTAATAGGAGCAATATTGGTGGAGCAGTGGTACAGAAAGGTGGATTGGAGTGGACTTACGCAACACTAGTGGGCTCGTCGAGGTCAGCCTCCATGGAGGGCGAGACAGAGGAGGCAACAGCAGCTTCACAAAGCCACTGTGCAGTGGATTGGATGTGGTGATACCATTTCCAAGAGCGTTGGTAGTCATAACAGCTATTATTATTATAATCATAACAATGACGCTAATTATAACATTAGGTGAATTTACTTGAGAACTGTCTGTGTGCCAAGGACTTCATAAAAATTACCCCTTTGATCTCAAGAACCATTAAGCAACCTAGGCATTTCCATTCTTGTATTTTTAGACATCAAAACTGTGATTAAGAGAGATTAAGCAATTTTCCCAAGATCATACACCTATAAGAGTAGAACTGGGATTTGAACCCAAATAGATCTGCTACAAGAATATGTGCTCATCCCCCTGCTGCATCCTTGGGTTCTCCCCAGGAAACTTTGGCTGTCTCCTGAAAATCTCAGACCTCTTGTTGAGAAGATAAAAGATTTGGAGGTTTGGGGGGGGGGTGAGAGATTCTCAGGGTTGAAATAATTGAAATAGTTGCATATTTCCTGGATGGCTCTCTTTCTTCTTTGTGTGACCTAGAAAGCAAGAGCTATATTAAAATTATGGAAGGTGAGTGAAATATTTATTTCACTGGGACGAAGAGCTCTCTTCCTGAACATTTTCATTTCCCTGCACTTTGGTACTCTGAATCCTACAGACACATCCTTAAAATCTTTGCCTGCATGGAATGAGATGAGGTGACTGCCACTTTATTTCATTCTTAGAGCATCTTAAACTACCTCATTACCTGTTTGCAAATGATCGCTCAAGAAAACCACATGGAATCTAAGTTTATGAATACACCAACCTATTTTCTATTCATTTTGCTGCAGGAGCGACTTACAGATTTGCCTCATAATTGCATCTTTTTAAGTCAGTTTTTAAAGTATTCATTTTCATCAAAGTTTCACATGCACATGATTTAAAGAGTCAAATGGTGTCACAAGGTTTAACATGAGAAGCACAGGTGCTTTTCATACTACCCCCATTTCTTTCTCCCAAGGGACAACATTTTCATCTCTTGTAGTGGGTTCTTTTGATATTTACCACCATCTCTCTAAAAGCGCATTCTTCTGTTAGGCATTAACTACTGAATTTTTGACTTGGGAGGATTTATTTATTTATTATTGTTATCTATTTATTTAGATACATCAAGTTAATGTCTTAGTAACATCTTCTTGGCAGCTAATTGGAATCACTTTTTAAATTGACGTAGTTTTTTTTTTTTTTTGCGGTACCAGGGATTGAACGCAGGGGTGTTCTACCTCCGCGCTATACCCCTGGCCCTATTTTTTTTATACTTTATTTTGAAACCAGGTCTCATGAAGTTGCAGAGGGCCTCTCTAGATAGAGAGAGAGAGAGTGAGAAACAGAGGGCCTCTCTAGATAGAGAGAGAGAGAGCTGAAGCGGATCCTCCGGTTCGCGGCCAGCCTCAGCTACTTAGTAAGGACCTCTGCAACTTAGTGAGACCCTGTTTCAAAAATAAAAAAAATTGGCTGGGCGTGGTGGCGCACGCTTGTAATCCCAGTACTTTGGGAGGCAGAGACCGGAGGATCTGGGTTCGCGACCAGCCTCACCTCTCTCGCTCTCTCCCTGTCTCTCTCTCTCTCTCTCTCTCTCTCTCTCTCTTTCTCTCCTTAGTGAGGCCCTCCGCAACTTCGTGAGACCCGGTTTCAAAATAAAGTATAAAAAATAGGGCCGGGGGCGTAGCGCGGAGGTAGAACGCCCCTGCGTTCAATCCCCGGTACCGAAAAAAAAAATAAATAAAAAAAATAGGGCTGGGGGTGTAGCTCGGAGGTAGAATGCCCCTGGGTTCAATCCCCAGTACTGAGAAAAAAAATCAATACTTATATGTAGTAAACCCTCAGTGTGTGTTAGCTATTATTTTGTGAAGCAGTGGCCTTTATCAGGGGGCATTTGGTAATGTCTAGAGGCATTTTTGGTTAAGCAACAGTGGTATTGGTATCTACTGGGTTGAGGCTAGAGATCTTGCTGAACATCCTGCGGTGTAAGGACTATCCTACTGTGTAGGGACAGCTCCCTATAACAAAGTTATCTGGCTCGAAATGCCAGTATTGCCAAGATGGAGAGACCTTGTTGAAAAGCATCTCATGTGATATGTGACAGCCAGAAGACCTCCATGAATGGCCATCACTTCCCCCACCACAAACGACATTCACTGCTACCAGTCCCCAGCTTTTTTGTTAATGGCATCACTACTTCAGTATGGTAACAGTGCATGACTTCCGATTCCTTCAAGGTCAAATATTGCACAACCTGCAAGGAGGAGAAAATAATAGAATGGCCAGGAGTGTCCCTTCAGTCACCTGTCTAGGATAGTGTCCTATTTGCTAGTGATAAACTCTGCCTTCCAGAGTCACCTGGTCCAGGAGGCATATGCTTCCTCCATCACTTTTCTTGCCTTCTCAAGACCTTTATTCTGTAAATTCAGTTGATTTCATCATAATCTGCCCCTTCAGGCAGAGGGACAGATGGGTACGACTCAAGGGCCAGTGGCACACTGAGTGTTTCTTTCTCTGGACATAGCTAAAGAATTGGTGGCCAATAAATACATGAAAAGATGTTCAACATCACTAGCAATCAGGGGAGTGCAAATCAAAACTGCACTGAGACTCCACATAACTCCGGTTAGAATGGCAACCATCAAGAATACAAACAATACCACGTGCTGGCGGGGATGTGGGGAAAAAAGAACTCTCACACACTGGGGTGGAACTGTAAATTAGTACAACCACTACGGAAATCAGTTTGGAGGTTCCTCAAGAAATTAGAAATGGAACCACCATACGATCCAGCTATACCACACCTTGATATCTTTCCTAAAGAACTAAAGTCAGAATATTATAGTGATAGATGCATAACTGTTTATAGCAGCGCAATTCCAATCGCCAAATTATGGAACCCACCCAAGTGTCTGTCAACAGATGGATGGATAAAGAAAATGTGGTCTATACACATAGTGGAATTGTACTCAGCCATAAAGAACAAAATCATGTCATTTGCAGAAAAATGAGTGGAACTGGAGAATATTAGGCTGTGAGATTAGTCTCAGAAAATCAAAGGTGGTATTTTTTTCTCATTTGTGGAAGCTAGAAAGAAAATGGGAAATATAAGGGACTTTAAATAATGCAAAGATAGATTGGTAGAGCAGTTAAAGAGGGTTGGGGTGAGAGGGAGGGGAAGAGGGAGGACCGGGAAAGGAAACAGTTCAAATAATACTCTGGCAATATATAAATGTATTCTTACCAATCTCACTAACTTGTGTGGGGATGGAGGACAGGGGAGTGGGGAGGGATGTGGAGGGGAATATGCGAAGAGCTATGTGCATGTATGTTTGTAACACATGGAACCTCACTGTGAAGTATAATTGCAGTACACTAATAAATTGTGAAAAAAAGAATTTTTTTTCACAGTGGCTGGCTTTTCCCAGCCACAATAAGCAGATTATTAGATTAAAATAGTCTCAAATAATAATAATCTTTTAAAAACCCATGTAGAGCAGATTTAAATAATCCAAAATTAGTGTGCCAATGTTCTCTCTGGTTAGGAAAGAATTTCCAAAAGGAAAGAAAGAAATTGATTTAAAAATTCTCTTTGGCATATTGATTTGATGGAACAAGTACAAGGCAGTGATTAATTTGATCGTTCAGTAAAGCTTTACATACTTTCATAAGATGAGTAGACTAGTACAGTTGAACTCTAAGAAGTCAAGCAATCTTTCTTTTCTTTTCTTCTGGTTGTACTGGGGATTGAACAGGGAGGTTCTACCTTTGATCTATACCTCCAGCCCTATTTTATATTTTATTTTGAAACTGGGCCTCGCTAAATTGCTGAGGCTAGCCTCCAACCTGAGAGTCTCCTATCTCAGCCTTCAAGTATTGTATTACAGGCCACCACACCCAGCAACCAATTTGCTTTTAAACTGCTTCATCCTTTCTCTAAAACACTCTGCCCTAAGAGAATCATACTTTTTAAACTTGAGAATCCCCAAAAGCTGAACTTGCTATGATTTAAGAACACACGCCATCAATTTGAATCTATTTCAGATATCACTCTTGGTGATTTTATACTTTTTCTTCTTATTCTTCAGGCAGCAACTGTCTCCTGGGGCTTTTTCTTGATCTGCAGGTGGCCCTTCCGAAGCTATCCCTGGATACAAATCTGAAATATCTATTAAGAAGAGATTGTGATGATTTTGATTTGGCTCTTTCGGGTCAGGGTAGATGCAATTTCTCTTTCTCTCTAATATCAATATTTTATCACTGTTCAAGACTTTTTTTAATGTTCCAATTAAAATAGCAAAGATCTTGGCTTATCTGAGGCTTAGCTCTGCCACTTAGTCATTGTGTGAAAAAGTTCACGAGACCTCTCGGTGCCCAAGTGTTTTCATCTGTACGGAAACAGGTACTTATCATGGGCTGAGCAGCTATGAGAATGGGGAGAGGGATTTCATGGGCTTTTAGGTGGGCGGTTTCACTGAGAAAGTTATATGAAAGAGAAAGGCAATTGTGAATATCAACAAATAGCTAGAGACTAGGAATTATGCTCTTAGGGAAATTCAGACTTAAAATTTAGCTCGGTTGACTATACAAAGATGAAAACAGAAGAGAAAGCCACTTTTCAAACGTCTGTACGCCCAGTGTATGTTAGGTCCATCCACACATTTTGACCTGGTTTAACCCTTACCGTGGTCCTACAAGGTAGATACTCATTTGCTCCTTTGTTAGTTAAACCATAGGCTTGCCAGTGATTTATGACATGGCCTAGACTCCAAACATAAACTGGACCCATTGGATCCCTGCCCTTGGGGATAAGGAAAGAAGAGAACGTGCATGTGTGAGAAACAGTCATCTTTGCAACAGGAGAAGCAGAGAGAGGACGTGAAGGGGATGTAATGGTACTTTGGAGTTATAAAGATATGGATACTCTGACACAGAGGAAAACTGGCTATTCAGGTAAGGGAAACAGGGTAAATGCCAGAGAGAAACGAGGAGGACGGGAGAGAAGAAGGGATGGCATACAGCTCAGGAGACTCTTGGGAGAGGTCATACCTGGTCTCCATGGCTACCAAAGTCCTGTTAATTCTGTAGTTCCCAGCCAAGTGTTCCCCACGCATCCCCACCATGCATGTGTGTACCCAAAGATGAAATCACTTGGGCTCTTCTCTGGGGTCCTAGTTAACGTCATAATATTACAAACACACACACAGTCCTCAGCAAGCCTCTGCTAAGGAGTGACTGAGAGCCAGGCGCTGTGCTTCTAGACAAGTGTTAGGGTTTGAATATGAAATGCTCCCTGGAAAAACTCGTATCTCAGTCATGCGAAAATGTTCAGAAGTGAAATAACCGAATCAGGGCTCGGATCTCATCAGTGGATAAAACCAGCGATGGAATAATGATTTGAACGGACTTACTGGGTGGTAATGTAGGCAGGTAAGGAGTGGCTGGAAGAGGAGGTGGGTCACTGGGGGCGTGGCCTTGAGGATTATATCTGTTTCTGGTCACTTCCTATTTCTCTCTTCCCCCCACGCTGTGCGGCCATGATGTCTGCCTTGGAGCCAATCAGTCATTAATTCTCTTGTTTGTCATGCATTTATTAAATACCCGCCATGTGCCTGGAACCCAGCCTCACGCATCTCTTCTGCTTTCATGAAAGTGTTTAGCCATTCTATTTCCAAAACTAAGCATGGTGCACTGTGGCCCGATTTCAGGCCACGGGTGTGAGCAGGAAGGCTTCATTTTCAAACTGTGCTGGTGGCTGAGAAATTACCAGGACAATTAGATTTATTTTCTTTTCCCAACAGCCAACTGCACGTGAAATCATCTGAGCTCATGTAGAGGCAGTGTTAGCATTGGAGTCCCTGTGGAAGGAGTTTCCTGCTACAAAGATAAGATAGTCACCAAGTAGGGAGTGTGACCCTTGGGCTGGCCAGGGTTACACTTTGGCCATTCTTCATATTCAGAAAATGCAAACAAGTCTAACGAAGAACTTGGTATTGTTAATAATCTAACTTCTAGGCACATGCTGTGTAAAAATGAGATTGTATATAATATATTGTATATATCTATATCTGTATTATTTGTACTAAGCTTTTCCCAACAACGATATGTCTTGAAAACTTTCCTACATCATGAAATATTTTCAGGATATAATTTTAATGGCTATATGCAGTTCTTTTTGAGTGGTGTGTCTACTTAACCTTCTTTATTGATTTTGAATTTTGTTTATTATAAGTAGTTGTCCTATGAATGTTCTTTGCACTTCTGATTCTTTTTCTTCTTTCTTTTTTGTGTGTGTGGTACTGCAGATTGAACGCAGGGACATTCTACCTCTGAGCTACACCCCCAGCCCTATTTTATCTATTTTTTATTTGGAAACAGGGTCTCACTAAGTTGCTGAGAGCCTTGCTAAGTTGCTGAGGCTGGCTTCCAACCTGGGCTTCTCCTGTCCTAGGCTCCCAAGTACTAGGATTACAGGCATGCACTACTATGCCCAGATTTTATTTATTTTTTAAAATTTTGTGTTTTGAAACAGGGTCTCACTAGGTTGCTGAGACTCTCGCTACATTGCTAAGGCTGACTTTGAACCTGCAATCCTCCTGTCTCAACCTTTCAAGTATTGGGATTAAGGAACCATGAGCTACCACGCCCAGCTTGATTATTCTTTTAGATAGCTTCCTAGAGGAATTTCTGGGTTTAGGGATTTTAAGTTTTTAAGTCTTTTGATCCATACTACAAAAAGTTTTCTTCTTCCTTTTTTTTAAAGACTGAAAGTACCAAAATGTACTTTACCAGCAATGTATAAAAGTGAATGTATAAAACTGTTCCCTCTCTAATATTGCATATTATCCAACAATTTTTCTACTATTGAATTAGTCATTGAATTATCTACTGAAGGCTAGAAAGAGCCTCTGGTTAAATTTGAATGTTTATTACCTTTTTCTGAATATTTCCCAGAGAAAGATGAAGACAGTGAATCAGGTGTCCGGAAGGCTTCATTACCTTCCGCGTTCTCTGATGTAACTTCATCTTGCTGCCAAGAGACATTATTAATGACTCGTGTTCTCCCTCACCCTCACTGCTCAGAACCCTTGATGACATGTTGATTATCTCTTCTCCTTCTGGCTGATAAAGAAGTCAGAGTGTTCTTGCGGAGTTGGCGTGACTTGGAGCTGCTGATTAGGACCTGGGAGAGGACAGGTTATTACGACTTTCTTACCCACTCAGCATTTTGACCCTGACTTAAAATGGACTTCAACAGAAGGGTCTCAACTTCAGTTTTGTTTTACCTCCAGATGTCTTCAGTTATATCCAGGAGAGTCATGAGATTTTTTTCCAAAGGCAATTATATCTAGTGTAACTTGAAAATGAATCCAAAAGTCATTTTTAGAGGAAAAGGAAGTATCTTTTTTTATATTTGTTTTATTTATTTTTTGTGCTTTTATTGGTGCATTGGAGTCTTACATCACAGTGAATATCAATTTGATGTTAACATACATTCACACAGCTCTTAGTGTCCCCCCGCCTCCCCCCACCCATATGAAGTACCAAGAATGATGTTGGTATATTTTCACATGTGCACATTGTTTATGATAGTAATTCCACTAATTAACTTCTTTCTTGCCCTTCCCCTTCCCTTGTACCACTTCCCTTGCCCCACTGAGGGTTCTCCATTATCAACTAGAGTCCCTTGTGTGTTCCCACTACTCCCTAGGTTGCACATATTAATGAAAACATATGTCCCTTCTTTTTTTGTGATTGACTGATCTCATTTAACATAATGTTCTCCAGATCCTTCCACTTTCTTGCAAATGATGTTATTTTGTTCTTCTTTATTGCTGAATAGAATTCCATTGTGTGTATTTCCCACAATTTTGTAATCCACTCATCTGTTGACTCTACACCATGAAGAAAACACTATAATGCAATTCATGTTTTTGTCACCATTTGGGATCAGCACAGCATCTTGTCTTGTGAATGCGCAGATTGATTATACAGACAATTTTCCACCCATTTCTCTGTTTTCCCTTTTCTCACTTATTGTCTAGAAGCCAATCATTGATACCTTGCTGAGGAGGATGAAGAGAGAGAGAGGCCTGAGAAAGAAAGTGCACCAACTCCCCTTCCCCATGCCGTGCCAGTCAGGAGGTAGTTGAGGGCTATGAAATAGCCCATTCATCTTTTCCCACTAGGATGCTTTTAAGAAAATGATTCATGATGCCAAAGCAGCCCTCCCTCCTAGCACTTACCATGTCCATGATGACGTTAGAAAAGTTTTGCACAGGCTGGGCGTGGTGGCGCATGCTTGTAATCCCAGTACTTTGGGAGGTGGAGACCGGAGGATCCGGGTTCGCGGCCAGCCTCAGCTCTCTCTCTCTCTCTCTCACTCTCTCGCTCTCTCCCTGTCTGTCTGTCTGTCTGTCTCTCTCTCTCTCCTTAGTGAGGCCCTCCGCAACTTCCTGAGACCCGGTTTCAAAATAAAGTATAAAAAATAGGGCCGGGGGCGTAGTGCGGAGGTAGACCGCCCCTGCGTTCAATCCCCAGTACCGCCAAAAAAAAAAAAAGAAAAATTTTGCACAGACAAAGCTTAAGGAAAAATAGCTCTGATTTTAAATATGGAGAATGTTATTTTTCTCTTTTCCCTAGTCAAACAATCTGACTCTTCCTCAAAGCACCTCTGGCATTGTGCAGAGAGCAGAGCATGGACTTGGGGGTCAAACACACCTGGATATGAGTCCCAGCTCCACCACTCGTTAGCTGAAATACCCAGCTTCCTCATTTATTTTATTTTTGTGATACGGGGATTGAACCCAGGGGCATTCTACCTCTGAGCTACACCTCCAGCCCTTTATTATTATTATTATTTTTTGAAACAGGGTCTCACTTAGTTGTGGAGGGCCTTGCTAAGTTGCTGAGACTGGCTGCGAACCTGCAGTCCTCCTGTTTCAGCCTCCCAAGTACTGGGATTACAGGCGTGCATCACCACACTTGGCTCAGCTTCCTCATTTTTAAACCAATGTCTACCTCGCCTGCCTTCCAGGACTATTTCGAATATTGGTTGGAATAAAGCAAGTGGAAATGCTTTGTATGGTGCAAATGTCACACAAATAGAAGTTGTGCCTACTGAGTGAAAAGATCAATCTAAATCATGAACCTTCGGTCCTCTAGGTTGACCCTCCCTTTCAAACTCTTTGTCTAGAATCAGGACACAAGCAGGGAAATGCATTAAGGTCCCGAGTTACCAGAACGAAGTCCAGATCAACTAAAAGGAGCATTTTCAGCCATCTCACATGTAGTCATATGCAGGGAAGAAAAGAGGGAGGAGGAGGAGGAGGCATGGAACTCAATCTCTCTCTCACCTAGGGCACTATTCCTGGAAAAGAAGGAAGGCAACAGGTCTTGTCAAATCTCATGGTAAGCTGGGCGTGGTGGCGCACACTTGTAATCCCAGTACTTGGAAGGCTGAGACAGGAGGATTACAGGTTCGAAGACAGCCTCAGCTACTTAGTGAGGCCCTCAGCAACTTAGTGAGACCCTGTTTCAAAATAAAGAATAAAATAGGGCTGAGGGTATAGCTTGGAGGTAGAATGTCTCTGGGTTCAATCCCCAGTAACACACACACACACACACACACACACACACACACACACAAATCTCATGGTAAATATGGTAATGGCAGATGTCTTAGAAAATAAGCTTACTCCTTATCTATAGAATGCTTTCAGCAGAATTCTAGAATTTTTTTTTTACCATAAACAACCCTGGATATATGTATTTATGGACTTTGGCTCCCTGGAGAATGGCAAGTAGGCTGTCACTATCTGAACAAAAGATGACCTGTCCTGTAAGTGCGGTGAACTGTGCACTGTGAAGGTTGATCTGGGCCGGAAGTGTGGCCTCATGTGGCGTGAAAAGACTTGGGGGACAGCCTCAGAGGGCACAGGCCTCTTCATGCTCCGCCCGTGCCCCATGGCTGCCATGATTGCCTGTATCTTTGAAATTATTAGTAAACCTTGACATGGGGTAAGACTTCTGCTTCATTGTTCGTCTGATTGGACCAGCCGATCCTTTGTGTTATCTCATAGACATTCCTTGAGAATGTGTTGGAGCTCTCAAAGCAGGACCGAGTAGCTCATCATTGCCTCCAGAGAGCGCACATGCTCACAGATACTGATACAGGCGGAGCCCGGAGAGCACTCAATGACGCAGAGGGGAATCGCGTGTCTGTGCCATCCGATCGTATTGTCTCCTTCTTCCCTCAGCCCTTTCTCTGCCTTGAACTTTCCCCTGATACCCCTCCTCTTGGTATCATGCCCATCATCCAGCCATGGCCACCAGCCCTTGTGCCTCAGTTTATCGTTACTTCATTAGGCCTCACTAGCATTGAGACTGGGAGGTTCTTCCAGAGTCTCTAGAGCCAACCTTCCTCTCCAGTTTGCTGTTGAGTCTCCTGTCCTACAGGATCCTGGAAGACTATTTCCATCTGGCTACTGAATGTATGATCCTCACATAGATTCTCCTTTCTCTTCTTAGAACGGTTACTGCCTTTCGTGGCTCTGTCTGGCTTACTGAGAGGTTCCTGGCTTTGTTCTTTTCTGATATGCATTGAGAAGAAGTACGCAGCTCTAAGAAATAGACAGCTGGGAGTGTAATGAAACACTCTATAATGGCAGCGCTGGTTCTTATCTTCACTGCGCACAGGAAAGCATCATGGTAAACTTTCCTGCATTGGTAGAAGAGTTGTCTCAGAGCCTCTTGTCTACAATATTCAACTCCCTGCTGCACCCTGATGGGGAGAGATGATGCTCCTAAGGCTTCTGATGAATGGGCCTGTTCTTATTTGTTGTTCTGCTCCTGTGGATTTGTTCTATTAGTGGTGGCCTTGGTATTTCAAAAACCTGTTTGAGAGTGAAAAATTGTTGCCGTGTGGGGTGAGCGTCATCTGGTTTTCAAGTCAGGTGTATGTGTCCTGAAGGCTTTGGAGGGTGAAAAGTCCTATCCAGGATGACAGCACCGCTCTGCCCATGTCGGTCACTGTGCCTCTCAGAAGTAAGCAGTGCGTGGAGAGTAAAAGGATATGAAGGTTGGTGTGATCATGATGTGAGGAAGTTCTCTCTATTCCACTTAGGAACTGTGTGATTCTGGGACATCCTTTGAGCCTCTTTTGCCTTATGTATAAAAATGAAATAAATACATTGAGTCAGGTGCAGCAGCACGTGCCTGTAATCCCAGTATTTGGGAGGGTGAGACAGGAGTATTGCAGGTCTGAGGCCAGTCTCAGCAACTTAACGAGACCCTCAGCAACTTAGTGAGATCCTCAGCAACTTAGCAAGACCCTGTTTCAAACTAAAAAAATAATAATAAAAGGGCTGTGGTTGTAGCTCAGAGGTAGAATGCTCCTGTGTTTAATCTCTACTACCAAAATAGATAAAAATGAATACATTGAAGGTTGATTGAGAAGGTCAAGTGTGGTGATGAGTGAGAAAGTATTTTGTCAACTATAAAGTCCTATAAATAAATGTTCTTAATTGATATTTCAAATAAAAAGGGCTTGATAGTTTCTGAATGGTCCATTTTATCCCTGCTCTCACCCTTGATCAGCAGCTCCATAAAAATGTAATGTAGGAGGCCAGGCTCTGTCAGACTCTTGGCAGACCATCTGCTGAATCAATCCTGAGATCCGTGCCAGAGAGACCAGAAATTCAAGGGACCAGGCACACACACGAACAAGACTGTGTGCACACACTGACATCCCTCCCCCTAAATCTCAGAGCTGTGATTTCTTTAAATCATGTAATGGAAACGGATCTGATTGTCTCCCACCACTATTTATAATGCCACCTGGGAGAGCAGGTGCCTTCTAAGCTGGCGCCTACATGCTGACTTGGGAGTTCATGGCACCTGCGAAGTCCAAAGGGAGAGGAGAAACAGGACACTCCATGGAAGGGATTATGTTGGGGTTGAAATCAGGGCTAGACCTCCAAGGGGCAGGGATCTGTTGTCCTCCAGGAATAAACTTTCTGGGGACTGCTCTGGGATTTCCTGCTACTGTCCTGTGGGGATGGTTGAGAAGATAGTGAGGTTCCGTCTGAACTCTGAGAATGTTCCATTTATTCCAATAGAGGTAGGAGCCAGAGCAGGAGAGGTTTAGCAGGCTCTCTGGTCACCCAGCAAATTGAACTGAAAGCCTTGACTCGATACTTAGTAGCCTACACCTGTGCAGTTGGAACCAGAAATCAGGATGTAGAAGTAGACCAGAAGCTCCTTGACCTTTCCCCAGGCAACTCTTAGGTATTTTTCCAAAACAGGATTTAGAAAAACTGGCTGTTGAATTATGGTTGCTCTTTATCTCAATTTCCAGACATTTGGTGCAATGAAATCAGACAAACCCCAAATCAAATCTCATGACCTGGTTTTGAGATCGTAGATAAGAGTAAGCTCTCTGTACAGTCAGTTTCTTCATCTACAGATTGTTGATGATCATAACCCCTTAGGTTTTTGTCCAACAAAGGGGAATTAAAAAACCATTAAGCAGTTGCCCAAGATGGAGTAGCGACTTACTAATTGTCAGCTCACCTTCCTGTCCCTTCCTACTTCAGGCCCTTCTTGCTGGGTTTTCTCTGCACATCTTCATCCATAGCTTCTATTCAGGTTTAGATTGTTTAAGAATCATTTAGTTATCTGTTCACTTGTCTTCAGTTGGACAAATCACAATAATAGCTAATGGTATGTGTTCCAGGGGTTCATTGTAAAGGATGAATGTTATATTACAAGTAAAATGCAGAGGGCTTGGCCAGTAGGTGGTAGACACAAGTTAGCTCAAATTTATTACCATTTTAATGGATGGGGAAGAAAGGATAAGACAGTCCTGGGACCCTGAATCTCCCCCATTCTTAATTGTTCCTTTGGTGATACACTGCAGCTCAGAAATCCTGGGTCTCAATTATTCCCTTCATATAAATCTTCAAGACATTGTCCCCATGCCCGGCGACCTGACACTACAGAAAACTCTCAAGTCAACTAGAACCTTGTCTCTTTTCTAACTTTCCTTGTTTGGCCTGTTACAGTTAGATGCACTGAGACCCTTCCCCAAGGGTAGACTGGGCAATGTTTCTGATAGCTTTGTGAGGGGTTTGTGCTGTTTTTCTGGGCTTGGTAATGAAGGTAAAGATGGGGTGAGGGTGAGGAAGGAAAGGGGTGAGATAAAGGCCAAGTGATAGGATCTAGAAACCCTCCCTTTGACGAAGGAGGAAACATGTCCTAGTTTAACCTTTTCTGCTTCTAGCTTCAGATTTTGATGCAAAGCCAACTAAACCTCCCCCAACACACCTACAACAGCGATCTAAGGACAGGACCTGGCTCCAAATTACAGCTCTGGGTGCCAGTTCTTCATACTCTTGTTTTCTTTCCTTAACTGATATTATTGGGTCTCAGTTTTTTTTCTAATCTCAAGAGAACAGAATATATAAAAACATCATTAAAGAGGTGAAAAAAGTCCCTACCCAGAAATGTATTTGTGGCATAAGAAGCCTGCAGCTATTTTCAGGTGTGTGTAGAACTGGTCAATTAAGACTATATAATTTTATTTATAAATGCTCCTTTTTTCTGGGTATTTCCTAAATTCAGTGTGTAGAGAATAGAAGCATGTCACATTAATAGGGAGACAAACTTCTATTTTTTTCACACTGTAGGAAGAAAATTACCATTTTAAACAGTGGAAAAATTAATGTGGCCACTTTTGCAGTCTAAAAGGGGTTCTATTTTACATCAAAGGAGGTGAAACCTTAGGAATCTTATCTTGATGGCTTCTTTGAGGGTGGGTATCTGAGCTTGCTTCTACCCAGGGCTTCATCTCAAAGCAGAGAAAGATATACAGATAGACAGGGGACAGCAGTGTCTCTGCATAATAAACCTAACACCTTGAGGGGAAATTTGAATTTCTAAAGGCCACCTAGGAAGGGATTCTATAGGTGAGAGGCAGGAGAACAAGGAGAAGAGAAGCAGGTGAGGAGATGCTTCAGGGCACCTGAAGTTACTCGGTTGGCAGGAGGTTAATGCCTAAAAGAAGAAACACAGCTAGCAAGAGGTTGTGAGAGGAAAGGATGCATTTTTGAGCAGACATGCCAATTTTAAGATATCTTAAGTTGCTGTTGTCCCTATTTTATTGCTTCAAACATTGAGTGATGTTTGGTTACACCGACCCTATATGTTCATGGTGGTTTGTGTGGAATGAAGACTTGGGTGGATTCCTGAAGGACTCATGATGGACAGGAAGAATAGGGCAGTCACAGGAGGAAGGATGCAAAGTCCACAGTGAGGACTCAGCACAAGAATGATTATGAGGTGACCTAGGGGCAGGATAAACCCTACGGGGATCCTCGGGAACATTGCAGGGGACAGTGAGGAGAGCCACAGTGTGGGTGCAGCACTTTCCACAGAAGTGGGATAGGACGTCTCGCTGGTTGAAAATTAAAGAACAGATGATAGAAGGCTTGAAGATATGGGTCCCCCGGGGCAGTTGCTTTGTGTGTGTGTGGGGGGGTGGAGAATTCTTGGGTGAGACAATCAACAAATACTGGTTTGTTTCACACACCCATCACTTCACTCTTGAGAGAACCATTTTGTGTAGGTCACAGGGCTGTAGGGAGTCGCAAGGCCTTGATGGGTGGTTCTGGATAAGTTGTAGAGGTAGTAACTCACCAACCATAATAGTCACACAGAGACTCCTATAATAAAAGACAAGTTAACAAGAGAAAAACATAACATATTTATGCTTCACACAAAGAAGTTTGACGTGACACAGGAGACTTCAGAAAGGAAGACCTGAAGTCTCAGGGAAAAGTATCTGTTTTTATTCTTAGGTTCAATGATATAGAAATTTTTGCAGAAATGTAATTGGACAAAGAGTACTACCTCATGGGAATAGGCTGAAGGGAGAAACCCAGAAAGACCTGTCTGATCAGATTCCTCTTACTCTCTCTATGTACCATTTCTTCCTCCTCCATAGGGGGCAGGACGCCTGTGTGATGAGGTTCTTCAAGGAGAAGGGAGAGAGTGGTCTTTCTAAGCTTTTTAGCTTGCTTTGGGGAGAGGGGTTCTAGGCTTCCATGATCTGCCTTGGGGAAGAGGGATGCTGGTTTCTATGACTCCCTTCATGCAAGGACAGGGGATAGGAGACAGGAGGACCGGAGAAGGTCAGAGTGACTTGCTTTGAGGTCTTTCTAACATCCTTCAGTTTGAAGTTCTCGGCATACCAAGGCGCCATGCTTTGAAGTATCATATACTGAGCCCCACACATTGCCCCACACTGCCACATTAGAGACAATCTATGGAAGCTACACACATATGTTAGGCAAGAGGTAAACTAATTTTGCAGAGAAACTTAGGATCCTTTTATAAAAGAAAATCGATCACATTCTGCTTCTCAGGCTGCAATTGTGCTCCAGCTTCCTGTGCAGGGCTGCTGTGTAGACTGGTGCTTTTTGTGAACTGCAAGAGGACCTGGACAAGGCAGGGAGTGAGAGGCCGGCCCAGAAGTTGCATAGCCAAATCTTTAAACTCAATAGTTCTGTCCTCACTAAGGTGACATTTCTCAATCTCCTTGACTTTTAAAGAGACCATGAAATATTATTACATGAGATATCTGCTTGGTGAGTCCTTGTGCTTTTCTTAAGGGAGGCTTGGAAAATGAAAATTTTCCAATAAGAACTCATCTTTTGTTTGCACTATTCATCATGGGCAGACTTACTTTAGAATTATCTATCTATCAATCATCATCATCATCATCATCATCATCATCTATCATCTATCTATATATCTATCTATCATCATCATTATCTATCATCTATCTATTATCTATCTATCATCATCATCATTATTATTATATATCTATCTATCTATCCATCATCTATCTATCTATCTATCTATCTATCTATCTATCTATCTATCTATAGCAACTTGATCTCTTGGTGAAAAGGAGCCATGCTTTATATTCTAAGACTGGGAAGACAAAGCAATTTCATCTTGATATGATTGGTAGTGGCTGCCTGGAGCAGTGCATTGAGATTTGAACTGGCTCAGGAAGAGATTATCATGATCAATTAATGATGTCTGCCGTGGGTATGAAAGAGTGGTATATTCTATGTACTACCTAGTTCTGCTTTGGGTCCATTTTTATCAAACAGATAAAATAGGAACTCAATAAAATTTTATGTTCTATAAATAAAATCCATAACTACTGAAAGAGCTCTAGAATTATTCATACTATCCCATCTTCTTTCTGTATAGGACAAGGAGGTGTATATTCACAACCATATTATTATTTAAACTGTGTGTGTGTATGAGAGAGAGAGAGAGAGAGAGAGAGAGAGAGAAAAGAAGAAGGAGGAGGAGGAGGAGGAGGAGGAGGAGGGAGGAGGAGGAGGAGAAGGAGAAGGAGAAGAGACTGGGGATTGAACCCAGGGCCTTGCACTTACTAGGCAAATGCTCTGCCACTAAACTACATCCCCAGCCCCTTTTTAGATTTTATTTTTATTTTAAAGCAGGATCTCACTAAGTTGCCAAGGTTAGCTTTGAACTTGTGATGTTCCTGCCTCAGCCTCCCAAGAAGCTGGGATTATGGGCAAACTGGGACACTTCTGATATTAAAGATAGTATATTAATCACTATTCTGGGACAACTGATGTATGCCTGGGTTGTTGCTGGCAAAGGAGACTCGCCTTGGGTTGACCCCTCTGAGAAGCCATCTTTCACTCCTCCTCGCAGGTCAGGCCTAAGCTTTTGGTAGTGCCCCGCGTGTATTTGGATCACAGGGTTTATCCCACTTTATTGTACTTATCTATTTTCCCATCTGTGTCCCTTTCTAAGCTTTCAATTTTTTGAGAGAGGGTCAAAATCTTAATCAGCGGTGAGTCTACTGTACTTAGCAACATATACGCAATATGTTTTGTGGGACATAAACTGAATGTTTGTGTCCCACAAAACTCATCTGTTGACATTCTAACCCCCAATATGATGTTACTGGGAGGTAAGAGGTCATGAGGGCAGGGCCTTTAAGTTGTATTAGTGCCCTCTAAGAGACCCCAGGGAGCTCCCTTGCTCCTCCCACTATGTGAGGACCTAGCGAGCAGGTGCCATCTGTGACCAGGACACGGCACCCCCCAGACACTGCATCTGCTGGTGACTCCTCCCTGGACTTCCCAGCCTCCAGCACCATGAGAAATGAATGCTGGCTGTTTATCAGCACCAGTATAGGGTAGTTTGTGACTGCAGCCCAAATTGACTAAGATACACGAGGTCCTCCGTTGCCAGGCGTGGCGGTGCAAACCTGTAATCCCAGTATTTGGGAGGCTGAGATAGGAGGATTGTAGGTTGCAGGCCAGCTTCTGCAACTTAACAAGATCCTCAGCAACTTAGCGAGATCCTGTTTCAAAATAAAAAGGGCTGGGAGTAGCTTGGCAGTAGAGTGTAGCTTTGGTACTTGGGTACTTTGCAGTAGAGTGTAGCTTTGGTACTTAGGTTCAATCCCCAGTACCAAAATAAATAAATAATAAAAATTAGGGGGAGGGCTAATTGACTAATGTGTGTATGTATACGTCTACCACCCTGAAACCCATCAAGATATATGATGACAGCCGGGCGTGGTGGCACACGCTTGTAATCCCAGTATTTGGGAGGCTGAGACCGGAGGATCCGGGTTTGCGACCAGCCTCAGCTACTTAGTGAGGCCCTCCGCAACTTAGTGAGACTCTGTTTCAAAATAAAGAATAAAAAACAGGGTTGGGGGGTGTAGCCTGGAGGTAGAATGCCCCGGGTTCAATCCCCAGTACTGCAAAAAAAAAAAGATATATGATTACAATGCACCAATAAATGAAAATAAATAAATAAATAAAAATAAAAATAATAAAAAAAGGTCCTCAGTGTTAAGCAGGTAACAAAATTCCTGTTACCTGATGTAAAGTTGCAAGGCCCATATCCCTCCCAACATCCTGTCTTTACTATAAAGCATCCAGAGGTAGATAGGGGAGAATAAAGTTATTAACAGACTGTTCTTCAGTTTTGCTACCATAACATAAACAGAGGAATTTGTGGTTCCTGAAGGAAGCACTTCTCCATTCATTGTCTTGCTCCAACTTCTCCACTGTCCCTTGAGAGCATGGCTTAGGCATCCCTATTTGCTTTTAACAGATACGGAAGCTGAATTATAGCCAGGTTGTATCTGCATACCTGAGGTTGTACAGCTACTTAGACAGAGGTGGAAAATAGCACTGGGTGTCTAAATAGCACAGGTCTTCCAATTCCAAACCCAGTATGTGTCTTGCTGCTTTGATTTAGAACATCTTGGTAAATATTCAAAAGCACTATTTACACCTCCTTGATTTATCCAGGTGGAAAGATTTGGTAGGAAATTATCTTAGAAGGAAAATGTCTATTTAAATGATTATGTTCCTAAGATGCCAAAGAAGAGACTGGAGGGTTGCGGGTTGCATATACCAGCCTCCCATGTGTCACCTGCCTGGGGACAGCAGACCATACTTGATAAGGGTATCAGATAAGCAGATCTGTTAGGAGAAGGCAGAGTGGATCTTTTAGGATGAAACAATAATAGGGGTCAGGGTCAATAGGTGAGGCTGAGATGCTAGAAGTACCTGGAAAGACCAACCAGCTCTTCTTGCTCCAAGTAATGTAGGGAACAAGTAAGATAATTTTGGAAAGTTGGCTCCTGTGTAGGGTTCAGAAAAATCCAGAGTCAGAAAAAACAAAAACCCCGAATGTTATAAATATTGTGTCAACCTTCAGGAAAACTTAGAACAAAACCAGTCCATTCTCTCAGATACAGCTGTCTCGCTCTCCTCTTCCTTGGTGGGGGCTAATGTCCAGGTGAGAGCAGACTGAGGGATTTCTGGGGATGCTGACGGCCAGCAGCTGGCTGGGTGAGCAACCTGGCCAAGGAGGACAGCTGCAGTTCCCGGCAGAGAATGTTTTCTGATACCCTGTTTTCTGGGTAGATGGAGGGACACAGAATCAAAGACTCAGAAAATACCAGAGTTGGGAGGATTGACAGGATAATAAGATTTGGAGCTGGGCAGCCGGGCGTGGTGGCGCACGCTTGTAATCCCAGTACTTTGGGAGGCGGAGACCGGAGGATCCGGGTTCGCAGCCAGCCTCAGCTCTCTCGTTCTCTCTCCCTGTTTCTCTCGCTTTCTCTCTCTCTCTCTCTCTCTCTCTACCTAGTGAGGCTCTCTGCAACTTCGTGAGACCTGGTTTCAAAATAAAGCATAGAAAATAGGGCCGGGGGTGTAGCACGGAGGTAGAACGCCCCTGGGTTCAATCCCCGGT
>PVJS01023136.1:0-29884 GCA_004027185.1 Glis glis | reverse complement strand
AGAGAGAGAGAGAGAGAGAGAGAGAGAGAGAGAGACAGGGACAGAGAGAGAGAGCTGAGGCTGGCTGCGAACCCGGATCCTCCGGTCTCCGCCTCCCAAAGTACTGGGATTACAAGCGTGCGCCACTACGCCCGGCTGGGTTCAGATGTTTCTGCCTCCTGGGAGATAGTGAGGCTCCCCCATGTGGAGTCGTCGTGATGAAATGGGCTAGATGAACTCTTGACTACCTGTCCCTCATCATCCTTGCTCAGTCCTCCTTTTCCATGAACTTATCTCCTATATGACATGATTTGAACATGCTCAAGGACTGGGCACTGCATGCACTAGAAAGAAGGTATCACTATAGTTGCTTTATAAGTATTTATCCTCTCATCTGAGCCCTGTCAACTTGGAGACAGCCAGAAACCCTGGTCTGAAGTGGAATGTGGCATCCTCAAAACATCCTTAAAAGGTGTTATTACTTTATCTCTTTCTTTTTCTGTGTACTGCTGGGAATAGAATTGAGGGTCTTATGTATGGTGGACAAGCACTCTACTACTGAGATAAACCCCCCAGATCCTACTCTCACTTTTTCAAAAAGAAAAAGTGAGGCTCAGAGATGTGAAGTAACATTTTGCTTTTTAGTTCCATATTTTTTCCTGCCTCTTGTTTATGGTCCCCATTCATCTATCCAGTGGCACTACAAACTCAACATTTCCAAGGCCAAACTCATCACCTTTATAATCCAAATCTGTTTCCTGTCTCAGCTGATGGTCTACTCCTCTACCCACCTACCCATCCACCCATCCATTTATTCATGCAATTGTTCAAGTCAAAAATTTAGGTGAATAGCAAGAGTGTTTCTGATGGATTTTGATGAGTTTGAAAATTGTTCTGTCATTAGTGTAAATTCTCTCACTTTTCCATGTACCTACTTTGGTTTTAGTTACTTCATTTTTAAAATGAAAAGTATAACACTGAATCAGATATCTGAAACACTGGACAATAACACTTACATTTTTATAGAATAGGAAAACATGTATGTGTATTATATATATTATAGTGTTTAGCACTTAAACATGTAGTAAATGATTATTATCATTATATTTGTGTTGATATTGACACCTATACCTATACATCTGTATAAATTCTGAAGCACTCTGATGTGTGGATGTTTATGTACATACATATACTTTGTCTGTTCACAAACTCACATACCTAAGTGTATAATAGGTAGACAGGCAAGTCAACTAAATGATATTGGCAAAGGCACATGCCCTTCTTTCCCTAGAGAGCGTCTTTGTGGTCCACAATTGTATAAAAGGATTTTAATAAATATTAGATATACAGTCCCAGGTCTTGGAATGAATTTTGGGGTCATGTACCTAATACAAACAATAGCTGCTGTTTATCGGTGTTTTACTCTGGGCTGGTACCACACCAAGTGCCATATATATGCCAATCATTTAATGTTTGCAATCATATTGACAGATAAGGTTTGGAGTCTTTCTATTGTAGGTAAAGTGAATGACATTTACAGAGATTAAGGTCGTTGCTCCAGGTCAATGCAAAATGTCTGTGCTCTGGCTTAGAGCTATCTCAAGTCTGATTCCTGAGCCTGTCTCTCCGCCACCTCCCGTGTTGTGTCCTCATGCCACAGAGAGTCGATTGTTATTTACAGATATCTCTGCCTTCGAGGTCCTTTTCAATCGGTAGCTGCTGGTAGTTTTCCAACTCTGTGTCCCCAAGGTCACAATAGCAGTCTCACGTCCCATTCTGCTCAGGGTCAGCTGTTGCTAAGTGATGGATTTTCCTAGTCTCTGGGCTGGCCCTGGAGGATGGACTTCACATCCAAAATGACACTTGAGTCACACATTGCCTCCCAAAGGATCCCAAAGCCACTTACCAGCTTTGCCTCCATGGGCAGCCTTGCAGCCCTGACCACCATCTGTCAGCATGGCCAAGTACCCATGCTGGGGTCTTAGAGAAAGTCAAGTGGGAAGCACTGCCCCTGACCCCGAGCATTGCAGCAGGATGGGAAGAGGAGCCAGCCAGACCACACCCTAGATGCCCAACACAGTCACATTTAGCACACTCGTGTCTTCATATGATGTGAGATGTAGAAGCCTGTATTCACTGGGGCTGTTCTCAGGAGACAACTGCTTTAAAGAGCATTTTTTCTAGCTACACTGATTGCAGAGTTGCCCTTTGAGTTGGGTAGTTCCATTAATTTATTCACTTACTAAGTGCATTCTTCATGGATAGACGGCTCAGTCTTACATGGAGTCTCATTTCATCTTTCCTGCAACCCTATGGTAAGCACCATTATCATCTCCATTTTGCAGACAAGGAACTAGCCACAGAAAGGTAAGTCACTGGTGTAAGGCCATGTAGTCAAAGAGATGAAGAGCTGGATTGTGACCTCACACCCTGCGACCCCAAGATCTGAGGTGCAGCTATTCTGCATGACTGTTTCACACACCAGCGGAGTGAGGAAAGACGGGGGACGGGGAATCTTGGCAGCTATGTGTCAAGCAAGGGTAGATTTGAGAAAAGTCATGTCCAGTGGGAACTTGTGAATGTGCAAATGTTGTGTGAAGTGCAATGTAATCCTGCCCTGGGATGACAGAAAACTAGAATTAAAAATCACAATAAGTCAGGTGGGTGGTGCATGCCTATAATCCCAGTACTTGGGAGGCTGAGAAAGGAGGATCTCAGGTTTGAGACCAGTCTCAGCGATTTAGGGAGACTTTCAACAACCTAGAAAGACTCTGTTTAAAAAAAAATTAAAAAGACCTGGGGGTATAACTCAGAGGTAGAATGCCCCTGGGTGCAATCCCCAGTACAAAAAAAAAAAAGAAACAAGAAAAAAATCACAATAAAATATCAATATGACTAGAGGTTGGGAAGGCGGTGGGGGAGGGAAGATGGAGAGATGCTGATTAAGGGGTCCAGGGTGCAGATGGATAGGAAGAATAACTTCTAATGTCCTATAGCACAGTAGGTTAGCTATGATGGATGGCAATTAGTCGTGTATTTCAAACTTGTTAATGGAGAGGATTTCAAATGTTCCCAACACAAAGGAATGATAAATGAGGTGATGGACATACTGTATACCCTGCTCTGATTATTATGCATTGTGCCCAGGGATTGCGATGTCACACTGTACCCCATAAGTATGTACAATTATTAGGTGTCGAATTAAAAAAAATTAAAAATCAGTGGTGTGACAGTGATTTGGGGACAGTGAGCCATGCAGCTGTTTGTGCTGTAACTGGTGGGGGTTAGCCAGCCTGGGGGACAAGTCAGCCACCAGCCAGCCACCTGGTGACAGGAAGGACGCCAGCGGGGTGAAGAGTGCACTGTGCAACCCACCACGCCAGCTCACTCACTCGCCAGCGACTCTCCCGCTCATAAGGGGCGTGCGCATGTTGTTCACTTAGAGAAGACATCCTTACTGGTGTAAGCTTTAGAGCCCTGCTCTAAAGGTGTGTGGGATTTGAATTGAATTTAAATGTTGCCAAGAGGAGGGAGAAAACACACACCGAGCACAGAGAGGCCCTTCAACTCCAGCCGTGCAAGGCACTTTTAAAAGATCTCTAAAGAGACTCTGGGGGTTTTGCAAATATGTCTTACAAAATAGCATATTTTTTTTTGTCTGAAAGAAGTGAATCAGCAATGCATGCATTAAAATCCTCTTGAAATCCAGATGGGTTTTAAGATCGAGAATGAGAAATTATTTCCTGAAAAGCCAATGAAGCCAGGCCATAGAGTAATTTTTTTAAGCCATTTTTGTAGGAAGTCAAAGTGCCCATTACATAGAGCTGGAAATCATGAAATAATAGGCTATAGAAAGCCCTGAAAATTGGTTTGAGCTCTTTTGTTTAAATTATGTCTTTTCATGAATCCTAGTAGGTGGCCTCATACATGAGTCCAAAGTTTTGCAAAGACAATCCTGTAACCATGAGGTACAATCCGCTCCCTGATCATTTTGTCATGAAACCGTGTCAGACAAATGGATGCTGATATTGTGAACAGCCTCTTTTGGTCCATTTATTTACCAGGGCATGTCCTCACAAAGGCTTTCCAGTCTCCGGGATGAGATGCTACATAATTGGTGCCCTACATAGGTCTGAATACTGCTGTGACTGCCATTCCAGGATCAATCTTGTTTACTATAGCCTTGTGGCTAAATAGACTGCCAGCAGGGCTCTAAAGGCTGAGGCTATGTCCCTCAGAGGAGTTGTGAAGGATTTGCCCCAAGTGTTTTGGGGTGAAGATGCTCTCTCCTCTTGTGCCCCTCCCCAGCCACCTCATTGTTTGGTGCCACGGGGCCAAGATTGCAACTAGAACCTACTGCTGAGCATGCCTGCAGATGGACTGTAGAGGCCAGAACTCAGTCCCTTCCAACTGTGTCAGCAGCAGATGCAGATGAGGTTTAGAAAAAGGCGTTCAATGAACTTTGATTGAACCCTGCTTCAATTGCTTTTATTTATGCAAAATATTTTATCTAATCCTTTTAAAAGCCTAGAGCAGTTTAATTATTCCCACTTTTGAGTTGAAGAAATGGAAATTCGAGGAGAATCACAACTTGTCCAACACATCTCCTCTATGACACTGCCTCTTGGGATCAATTCTGGGGAGGGTTAGACAGACACAGCCCTTGAAGACAGATCTGTGCAGTCGATATCTCTGCGTATTTTCTGGCCAAAGAAAGCATTTGGTGAATGCCAGCTACTGTTCTAAGTGTTTCATACATAACACCTCACTAAATCCCCAGAATAGCCCAATGTTTTAATCCCCATTTAGCAGATGAAGAAACACAGGCATAGCACAGAGATCTGAGTAACTTCTGGAAGGTCACAGAGCAAGAAGGGGTGTAGCTAGGATTTAAACCCAGGTGATAAGGTTTCAAGTGTTTTCTCCCCCAATATTCTGCTAGAAAAAAATTTAAGCATGCAGAAATTTTGAAAGAATGCTACAGTGAACACTCATGAGCCCACCCCCTAGATTCTGTAATTCTTAGTGTTTTGTTATATTTATTACATCTGTTTGCCTACTTTATCCCTTGGTAGCCAAGGTGGACTGGTTCCAGGATCCATCAACATCCATCAACCTACCTTATTTTTGATGCATTCGAGTTACCAACATCAATACACTTCATTCCTAAACAATTCAGCAGGGGTGTCATTAATTAGCATTTAAAATTCATTTATTTTTCATTTTATAGATTAAAAATTTACATAAGGAGAAATGCACAGATCTTAATTAGACCAGTCAATGAGATTCAACAGCAGCATACCCGGTATAACCCAAACTCTACCAAGATAGAAAATGTTTCCATCACTCTAGAGAGTTCCTCCCACACCCTCTCCACTGGCCCAAAGAGGTCACCATTTCTCCCTTTCATCACAGACATGTTTTTCCTATTCCAGAATTTTATATAAATGGAGCTGTTCGGTTTGTACTTTTTTGTCTCTGGATTCCCCCACTCAGTGTAATGTTTCTCAGATTCATCTATGTTGTTTATGGGTCAGTAGTTGTTGAATAGTATTCGATTGCATGAATACACCCCAGTTGGTTTACTTGTTTTCTTTTTGATGACACCTGAGCTATTTCCCCCCACACACTTTTGACTATTTTGGAAGGATTTCTCTGAACATTCATGGGCCAATTTCTCTATGGACCTAGCCTTTCATTTCTTTCAGATTAAAAATTAGAAGTGGAGTTGTTGGATCAAGGAGTACACACTGATGTTTAGTGTTATAAGAAACTGAGAATGTTTTCCAAAATGGGTGTATATTTTTATATTCCCACCCAGTACTGTGTGAGATGTCCAATCTGGCTGCTAAGATTTGAGCAACATACTCTCTGCTGCCTCTCCAAGGAGGAGAACAATAAATATTTGTAGTTGAATAGTTTATTAAGGTCAAAGAGAATGGACTGGACTTAGGCTGGGCCAGAGGTAAATTGGTTTCTAGCTAACTAGCTTTTCTTACCAAAATCACAGGGAGTCCCCCAACAATGATTTCACAGCCTGAGAACTTGCTGGAATCTGGTACCCTGGTAACCTTTTTTTTTCTTTCTTTCTTTCTTTTTTTTGGTAGTACTGGGGATGGAACCCAGGGGCATTCTATCTCCAGGTTACACCCCCAGCCCTATTTTAGTTTTTATTTAGAAACAGGGTGTCGCTAAGTTGCTGAGAGTCTCACTAAGTTGACTGGCCAGTGAGGCTGCCCATGAACATGAGATCCTCCTGTTTCAGCCTCCCAAGTACTGGGATTATGGCATGTATCACCATGCCTGGTTTCCTTATATAGACTATTGGTCCTTTGCATTTGTGGTCTCCCCATCCATGCATACAACCAATCATGGATTTAAAATGTTCAGGAAAAGAGATAGCATCTCTGGAAAATGTATGAGAAATGTATGGGCTTTTTTTCCTTGAAATTTTTATTCCCTAAAAATACAGAATAACAACTATTTACATAGAATTTACATTACATTAGATATTATGAGTAAAATACAGATGATTTGAAGTATACGAAAGGACATGTGTAGTTTATATGCAAATGCTAACCCATTTTATATAATGGGCTGAGCATCCATGGACTTTGATATTGGAAGGGGATCCGGGAACCAATACCTCTTGAATATCAAGGGGTAGATGTATTAATAAATGAATACTTCACAGCCCTTCAACCTTGTAGTTAGGAGCTGTATTGAGACTTTTCTATACAGGAAGAAGCCGAGGCCTGGAGGAGGGAGTGATTCCTCCATGGGCACTCCCCAAAGGAAAAGCCAAAATTTGGTTCCACTTCTGTCTGACTTCAAAGTCTGAGCATTTATTTATTACTCTGGAATCTGTGGCAAGAGGGGAGAGATTGAGAGAACTCAAGGGAAGCAGAATGGTGTAATTGAGCGTGCTGGGCTCCCAAGGCCCCAATTCCTGGGAAATCTGTAACAAGCCCAAGGCGCCTAGGACCATGGGGTGGGTGTAAATCTCTTTGGTAAATTTGCTGCTAAAGACTCCTTCCTTAATAGGGAACTGAAACAACTGCAGATGCAGAGACAGAAAACATTCTACAATTAGCAATTAACTCTGTAGGTAGTAATTGCAAGTCTGATACAAAGAAGTAACTATCTTGTCACAGACTGGCACAGGGACAAATAAAGACAAAATAAGTAACATGGACACAAAGAAGGAGGTCATGTCTGTCTATACTGGTCCAAACTGAAAGCTATCTAAACATTATCCATCAGCAAAGACTGGGGAGAACAGAATGGTGGTGTACGCTGCTGTGGAGCTCTATGCAACCACGGAGAAGAATGAGGTGCCTTTCTGTGAGTTCATATGAGATAGTGCCCCACATGTACTCTCAGTAAACACGCACACTCACATACTCACACCTATACTCATGCACATACATGTATGCACACTCAGGTTCAAGTATTTTACATGCTGCGAGCTTACTCGTGTTCAGAAGAATTCTTTTATGCTTACAAATATACAGCCCATTTCTTGGAGTACGCACCAAGCACTATTAACAGTGATTGCTCTGGAGGGCCAAAAATGAGAGCTGAGAGGGAAGGGAGATGTTTTATTCCTTACACTGCATTTTCCCCCAAAACACAGGCAACATGCAGAAACAACTATGAAAGGATTCTGAGACTCCAAGACAGGACAGTGGAGGGAAAATCTGGTGTGTAGAACAGAGGCAGATTCCTGGATCTCATTTGGTTTTGACAATTTTTGGTGAAAAAGAATTGGAAATAAATTCTGGAAACACCCTGGGAATTACTTCTATCTTTCGCTGGAATAATTGTGGACCTCCTAGTGTGCTGTCCAAGGTTCTGACAAAGCAGCATTCCAGCAAATCTTTTCTTATGTCCATTAAGTCCCACAGTAACCTAACCATCTAGGGACAGCCTTGTAACTCATCTGCAATGAGTCAGGGCTCTAGGTATTCAAACTCTGAAGAAGTCTTCAAAGGTCGCTGGGTGGAGATTTCATTTTGAGGTCACAGCAAAGATCCTCAGTATGGATGGAGAATAAGTCTTCTTGGCCCTTCCTCATTCCAAGTCTACCCATCTGGGTGCCCCATACCTGGGATGCACCCTGACTCCTACCTCTCCTCCTCCATGATGCCCCTCAGAGTCCCTGTCCTGCAGTCCTCCATCATAACCCCTCTAGGTCCCCCTCCCGTTCTCCCTCTATACTCAGCCATTGTTGAGCTGGGCTTACTCACTTGGAGCACGCAGACACCAGAGTTTGTAAAGAAACATTTAGAAGCAGCACTGCCAACACACCCCAGGAAGGTGACAGACCTCCCACTTGCAGAGTTTTCAGCAAACCTTTAAAGGTTACAGTCTTCTACCCTGCAATCATCCCACGGGAGCCGTCAAGAGCGTCACCGAAAATGAAAACCTGTACCGAGCAAAGTTCACACCCGAGAAGGCTGCCAATCCTCAGTGCACATGGCGAGATGGGCTGTGTGCTCCTGAGACTAGAGTTCCAAACTGGCAAGGTGACCGCTGCTATAGTCCCCCTCTCTTCACCTCCCAAGGGTGCCCCAGAGGGCTGGAAAAAAACATGGGAGACAATTTTTGCCTTAAGTTTTGGTTCTGCCACTATGCGGCTCTCCCAAGGCATCTCCACTTTCTGAGCCTGTGTCGTGGTGTCACCCGCCCCACAGGCTTGCTATGAGAGCTGTATGTGTATACAATCGACACAAAGCCCAGTGCAGGGCCTGGAGAGCCAAAGACCCTCAGGAGACAATGGTTTCCCTCTCCCCTTTTCCTGACATCCATCTGTCCATCTGCCCTCTCTTCAGTTTGGAAAGGCCTTCAGAAGAGAGGGATGGAGAACATACACTCAACAGCAAGACCAGCTGCCTTGGCTCAAATCCCCGCTCTGATGCTTCTTGGCTGTGATGTCGTGGGCAAGTTCCTTCATCGCTCGGTGATGTCACTTCTTCTGAAACATGGTGCTGACTCTTAGGGTTATTGTGAGAGTTAAACGGGCTGTGACACAGAATGTACTTGCAACAGAGTCTGGTATATAGTAAACTCTCACTAAATGTTAGCAATTATTATAAGACTTTATCCAATCAGCATTTAGTCGGTGCTTACAATGGCCTCCTGGGAGTTGTGAGTCAGGGTTTTCAGACAGGGACCCAAATTCACATCCCTAGCTGAGTGTCACACAGCAATCAGCCTCTCCTCTCTGACCCTTGGCTTTCACATCTGTAAAACAGGGATAGTGACACCTGCCACTCAGGGCTTGCTGTGAGTGTCCCAAAGAATAATAGGTCACCCAGTAAACACTAGTATCTTCCTTGTCCTGTTCATCAAGCCACACACAACCTCCAGATTTTCAAGAATGATTCAAAAGAAGGATGCCTCAGAAGGAGGCCAGCCAGTCAAGGTAGGTGTTGCCTGAGGGTTGAGAAGAGTTGTGTCCCCGTGGGGGGCATCCTGAAACCACTCTCCAGCTGTCCCCTGTCCTCAAACCACACTGCCTTCTCCACTCCAACTCGCCAACAGCTCCTGAGTTTCCTTATTTTCGTTCCCTGCAGAAGTGGGTGTCCACGTGGGCTCTGATTTCAACATCTCATTATCCCAGCATGGTCACTCAGTCACACAACATCAGACCCAAATCCATCCAGAGCAGGCATTCCCACCCTTGCAAGAAGAACCCTCACCTAGCATGATCCACAGACCCCAAACAACAGCGTGCCCTACGGGGTTGGGTGAATTAGATGATGATGAATATACTAGTCACACTGTGTTCTAAATGCCAGAAACCAGGTAATATCCACAACAAGCCAAGGATGTCCACAGTATTTTCATCTCTATATTATAGTCATGGACCTGAGACTCACAAAGATGCACCACTTGAGCCGGGTGTGGTAGCACACACCTGTAATCCCAGTACTCGGGATGCTAAGAGAGGAGGATGGCAGGTTCGAGGCCAGTCTCAGCAACTTAGTGAGATTCTCAGCAACGTAGGGAGATCTATTTCCAAATAAAAGATCAAAAGGGCTGGGGGTATAGCTCGAAGGTAGAATGCCCCTGGGTTCAATTCCCAATACCACAGCAGGGGAAAAAAAGATGCACCACTTACCTATTAGTAAGTAGATGGGAGAATAAGAATTTAAACCCAGGTCTTTGGCTCTTTCAAAAAGTTCATTGTCTTAATCATTATGCAATATGGCCTTTTTCTGTGTGTGTGTGGTACCGGGAATTGAACCCGGGGGTGTTCTACCTCCGCGCTACACCCCCGGCCCTATTTTTTATACTTTATTTTGAAATCAGGTCTCACAAAGTTGCAGAGAGCCTCACTAAGTAGAGAGAGAGAGAGAGAGAGAGAGAGAGAGAGAGAGAGGGAGAGAGAGAGAGAGAGAGAGAGAGAGAAACAGGGAGAGAGAGAGAGAGAGAGAGCTGAGGCTGGCCGCGAACCCGGATCCTCCGGTCTCCGCCTCCCAAAATACTGGGATTACAAGTGTGCGCCACCACGCCCAGCTGCAATATGGCCTTTTGTACTGACTCAACTATGATGCTGTAATTCTCTAGGTAGACTTATCAGCACGTCATTGCAGCCCCCAATATTCAGCTCCACTGAAAACACCACATGTGCACACACACACACACACACACACACACACACACACACACTCCTGTGAGATTTCAAACCCCTGGAAATTTCTTGCATTATATATAACCTGAGATCTTCAACGCTCTGAACTTTGGAACAATCACACTCAAAGAAGCTGCAGGAACATGGAAAGGGAAAGAGTGCGCAGATACCCGATTACAAAACCAGAACCAAACTCAACACAGTGCCGGGACCTTCCGGAGTCTGATGCTGAGGTCCGTCCACTCAGGAGGCCATTGAAGCCAGGACTGCAGGAGGTGGAAGGAGGAAGGGAGGCAGCAAGGATGGAAGATGGGCAAGAGGAGGGGAATTGCGGAGGGAATTGAAGAGTCGCTGTCCTTTGTAGCCAGAGAGCTTCCAAGCAATACTTTGATACCATAAAAAAGAACCCTCCGGCCAGGCGTGGTAGCGCACGCTTGTAATCCCAGTACTTTGGGAGGCGGAGACCGGAGGATCCAGGTTCGTGGCCAGCCTCAGCTCTCTCTCTCTCTCTCTCTCTCTCTCTCTCTCTCTCTACCTAGTGAGGCCCTCCGCAACTTCGTGAGACCCGGTTTCAAAATAAAGTATAAAAAAATAGGGCCGGGGGTGTAGCATGGAGGTAGAACGCCCCTGGGTTCAATCCCCAGTATCACAAAAAAAAAGAACCCTCGGGGGTCTGGGGGTGCAGCCCAGTGGTACAGCCCTTGCTTAGCATGCCCTGGCTCCTGGCTTCAATCCCCGGCACAAGAAAGAAAGAAAAAGGAAGGAAGGAAGGAAGGAAGGAAGGAAGGAAGGAAGGAAGGAAGGGGAAAATAAAGACCCTGGGGAAAGAGCTTACGAGGGTCCTCAACGTGGCCTCTATGTATACACCACGCCGCACGGGCACACACACATGCACACACAGTGATTCTAAGTAGAACAAGCTCAGGAATTGAGGACGAGATCTGCTGGTTGGAGAAGATGCAGCCTATTCATTTTCCATCTCCAAAATCTCCTCAGGGTTTTAACTGTTGAAAAGCAAAATATTTTTACTGATATCTATAAAAGAATAAAATGTTTGGCCATATGTGACAGCAACAACAGAAAATATTCTTGTAAAACTTAGAAGAGAACATACTTTACAGTCTAAGTTTAGTCTTATTTTTGAGATCAGGCTCTAACAACTCTTTCCACCCTGGAAAAAAATGTTTAAAGACCAAACAACTTTCTATTTACGACATAAACCTACACAGCCATCTTTCCAAAATTGGGAGTAAGTAATCATGAATTTAATGATACACAAAGACTCACATGGGTCTGTCTCCCCCTACCATTTTCACTCAGATGACCTGGGCTCAGAGAGGTCATATATCTTACCTAAGGTCACCCAGCTTGACATGGCAAAGCCTGGAACTAAAATCAGGTCCACTTGACGCCAAAGCCTGTGCTCTTACCCACTAAGCTTCCTTGCCATGGCCCCCATGTGAAGGAAGAAGGGAGTCAGCACTAAAAGCAGCCATTGCTTTGGAGAATCACCACCCCAGTTAAGATGTTTGACAGCAGCACCTGAGATGCCATCCGATGTCAGACATCGCGTGGGCTCACCACCTGGTCAGCAAGGACAAGCCAGGGCAGGGTCTATGGGGGTCAGTGTAGGGACACACTTAGCCTTTGGAGAGCAAGAATGACCCACTGCACTGTAGGTAACTGAGGGGGTTTCGCGGGTTCAGGTGGCTATGACAGCATTTACTAGGTCTATGTGGATTGCATGTGGCGTGATCCTTGTTCATGTGCTGGAAGCCTGGTCCCCAGGGTAAGATACTGAGCCGTGTGGGGCTGTCAAAAAGTGGGCCCAGTGGGAGGTGGCTAGGCCATGGGGCACCGCTCTTGCAAGGGATGGTGTCAGGCCCCGTGTGACTTGATTAGTTGTTATAAAGCTAGATTACCCTTCCTGCCTGGGCTTCTTTGCACACACCGGCGTGTTCTTTTACTTCTCTCCCACACTGTGGCATAGCATGAGGCCCTCGCTAGAAGTCAATTAAATATCAGTGCCGTGCTCTTGGACTTCAGGACCAGGAGCCAAAATAAACCTCTTTCCTTTACAACGTATCCAGCTTCAGGAATTTTGTGATAGCAACACAAAATGAACTAAGACAGGTGCCTATTATTATGTAAAAGAGACTTGCGTGTGCCTCCATAGACACAGTTTGTTATTCCTCATGTCCACTCCAGAGAGGAGGTATAATTACCCTCATTTATTAAAGATAACGAAACCAAGTCTCAGAGAGGTTGGGCGTTTGGCGGATAACACACAGATGGGAAAAATGGAAACAAAGATTTCAGATTGTCAGGCTCCCACACCCAAGCCGTTTCCACCTACCCTGTGAACAGGCTTTCAGTCTTTTCCAGCCTGTGATTAGGACAGACAGAGCATCTGCATATTTGATTTGACTTTTTCTTTTTTTATTATAGTATTAAACATTTCTATTTCTTTATTTCTTTTTTATCTTTTATTGGTGCATTGTAATCATACATCTTGATGGGTTTCAGGGTGATAGAAGTATACATGCACGCATCAGTCAATTAGCCCTCCCCCAATTCCCACCCCCATTGCCTCCCCCTTCCCTCCTCGTGCTCAGCATAGTAGTTGACTTTGATATATTTGTGTACGTACATCCTGTGCATTAGGGTGTTTCCCTCTTCCCCCTCCCATCTCCCTCAATTAGGTCGCCTTCTTTACTCATCTGAGGTTTTCTCCATCTTTGCCTGGAATCCCTCCTATGCACTATTCTCCCTGACTTTTTCAACTGCCATTCTCAACACCGTTACACACTGGGTGGAATAGAGCATTGGAAGTTGTGTTCTATCAGCCATGATTTTTACTTGAAAGACTGGGAGCCCTGTTCCTCCATCCATCCAGTGTCATGAGTGGCTTAGTAGTAACCTGCTCTGGGACGCTTCCAGCAATAGATGACAAGTGCCCCTCCTGCCCAACAGTCAGCCAGGAGACAGTCCCGTCTCCCTGCAGCCCTGGCCCCTCCCCATCTCACCGGGGGTCTGTTACTGTCAGTAGTGCATACTCCTCAGTCAGATGTATTTAAAAAATTATGCTCACAAGAGTGCTCCATCTCTTTGTGCTCGCCGCGATGACTGACATTGTTTCAAAGCAGATTTGGAAATAGTCCTGGTCCTGACATTTATGCTGCAAGTGGGTGTTGTTTATCGCTGAGCAATTAGAACATAGATTAACATAACATCACTCCTCAGCTCTAGAATCTCTGAGTGCTCTGCCAACAGGTTCCCAAGAGCTCACCCAGCCCGCTTCCTTTTGTCTTTTTGCTTTTTCCTCCTCCACACCCATCCACCCACCTGCCTTGAAATATGCTATTTCAAATTTAGAGTTCAAGAAAGTTTGTGTAATAGAAGTCATAAAAAGAGAACACCTTTTTTCCTTGCACTGCAGAAGTGGCCCACAGTACCTGCATTCTCAACTAAAAAGGCAAATTTTTGACCTTGAAAACTTTTTAAAAATTATCCTTTCTATCCTCTTTTTACTCTTGGAAAAGCTGAGGTCAGGAATCAGGGATGGGCTGGTTAGATACCTTTTCTTTAGCAAAATTCTGCAATTTTGGATTCAAGGGCATTTCAGTCTTGCAAGTTAACTTGTCTTTTTATGGAAAGAGATTCTCTCCTGGGCTGAAAACTGCAAATAGGTAGCAGACAAGAGGAAAAGATCCTTCAAAACTGTATCTGCAGGCCAGGCCAGAGATCTTCCCAGCAATTGTAACAGGCATCTGTCACAAGTCTCCAGCACACCAAGAGTATAACCCTGGGTTAGCATCTCTAACTCTCAGGCTTTGTGGATGACATCCTCTGCTTGTCCCCAAGCCCCAACACTTACGAATACAGAATCCTACCTCTCCAGTCCCACCTGTGCTGTCCTGGTCTAAGCCACAGTTAGCTTTTGCTTGGACTTTTGCAACAGGCTTCTTCCTGGCCTCCTTCCCTCCCCAGTGGTTTTTGTCAAGCCTGGCAGAGCAGCCCCTCCTGTGCCAGGGTCCCCAGGACCACTCTCAGGGTCAATAATTCACTAGGAGGACTCGCAGGAATCAGTGTATCGTCACACTCATGGCAGCGAATTATTACAGCAGAAGAATGCCAATCATCATCATCAGCGAGGGGGAAAAGAGAAACCCCAGATAAAGCTTCCGAGGGTTCTTTCGATTCTGCCAGCTTGAACAAGCTGTGGAGTTTTGTACACCAGGGAAGCTTGCTAGGGACCTGGTGCTCCTCGTTTGCATTAGGGGCTGTATATACTTGGCATATACCCAAATTCCAGATTCCCAGAAGGAAAGCAGGTGTTCAGCATAAGTCATACTGTTTCACCAAAAGTTTAGTACAGTGAGCCACTCCTGGTAGGAACTCCTCGAATCCAGGTTACCAGACACTGATTAAGGGCCAAACATGTGAGCAAGCCTTCCAAGGAGAAGGCTCCGAAGCAGTCGGAGCCACAGCAATGTGAGGAAATGTCCCCAAAGCTGTGTGTTGGGAATTTAGTTCCCAGTGCAAACATGTTAAGAGGTGGGGCCTGTAAGAGGTGATGAGGTGGGGAAGGTCCTGCCCTATGCATGCGGTCATGTTTATTGTGGGAGGGGTCTGCGATCACCAGACTCACTTGAGGCACTCTCTGCTCGCTCCTGTGCATGTTCTCTCGCCCCTCCACCTCATGCTGTGGGCTGACACAGCAAGGAGGAACACATCAGATATGTCCCTTGACTGGGGACCTCCTGGCCTCTGGAACCGTGAGCAGGTGCATTTCCCTTGTGTGTAAAGGGCCCAGCCTCGGATCCTGCTGCGGCAGCACAAGTGCACCGAGACACCTGCTATGCCAACTGTCTGCACAGCTCCTCTGCCCAAATCCCTGCAAGACTCCTGCTCACAACAAAGCCCAGGTCCTTAAGTTGGCCGCAGATCCCGAGGAGGCCAGCCCGTGGCCTCTCCAGCCAGCCTTCTAACTCCGTCCTCACTTTACCTCTGACCCCCTGGCTCCCGCGGTCCCGCACACTCACACCTGAGAAACTCTGCACTCATGGTCTCTCTTCCTGAAACGTGTCTCCTTGACATCTGCTTGGCGTTCTCTTGATCTTCTCTTTCATCAGATCCCCAGTGTGTCTCCTGCCTTGTCACTTTCTAAGTTCCTTTCTTCCTTCCTTTCTCTCCTAGTCATTTTCCAGCATCCTTTACAGTTAACTTTATCTTATGTGACTGTAACTTTACCCACTGAACAATAGCTCCCTGTTTCCCTGGCAGCCACAATTCTTTTTGCCTCTAATAGGTGGAGTCCTCCAGTATTTACCATTCTGTGACATACTTCATTCAACATAGTGTCTTGCAGATTCATCCATGTTGTAGCAAATAGTGGAAGTTCCTTTTTAAGGCTGAGTAATATTCCATTGTACATACATACCATATTTTTATTCATTTATCTGCCTGATGGACAGTTGGATTGATTGGAGCCCTCATGCACTGTTGGTGGGATTGTAAAAAGATTGCAGCTGCTATGGAAACCAGCCTGGTGTTTCCTCAAAATATTATTAAATTAGGATTACCATATGACCCAGCAATCCCTTTTCTGGGTATATATCAAAAAGAGTTAAATCAGGATCTCAAAGAAATATATGCATTTGCATGTCCATTGCAGCACTGTTCACAAAAGCCAAGCTGTGCTGCCATTCATACTGATGCGGCATCATCTTTTACTTCCCCATCAGTCCCTGTGCTGTGAGCTCCTCCAAGGCAGGGGCCGTGTCTTATTCATCTTGTCTCCCCAGAGCCTGAGCACAGCCAAAAGACAGAGTGTATTGAACAAGTGGGGGGAGGGCACACAGGTGGACCAAGAGGCAAAACCTCAGGACGTTGGGTGTTTCAGGCTTTGCTGCTCTCCATCTCCTCATTGCACCCTCTCACACCCCACTTTTTATCACACAGTTCTCCTGCTTCGCAGCTGGCTTATCTTCCTGCTCCCTGGTGGCTCAGATCTTTCTCATTCTGAAAAACTCAGTGCAGGGTCTCTGAGGCCACGCTGCGGCCCTCACAGGCTGCTCCCTGGCATCGGCCAGATGGACCCTGGCTCACTATGATTAATTACCCAATACTTAGCTTCCCTCAAAATGACAGCAGAGCTGAGGGTGGCCTGAGCGCTGCCTGCAGCCAGGAGCCTCCGCCAGTGACCTGGGTTGGCAATGGCTCCTGTGTGAGAGATGTTCTGCAGGACCCGCAACCTGAACCAAAAGGAATCAGGACAGAGGTGTGCGAATCCCAGTGCCTCCTCTACCTGCATGTGTCTTGATTTGAAGAGAATTGAGAATCATTACTTCAGGTCAAGAGCAGCCTTGTCACTTGGTGACCTTAGGGCCACTTGCTTGGCGTGTTAGGCACCATGTGGGACCTTTAGAGGTGCAACACCTTCGGTCCCCCTAAGAAGCCCCACTGAGCAGATGTGGCCTCCATTTCACAGAGGAGGTGTCCAAGACTCCCAGAGAGTATGAAGTTGTAGAGAGAGTAAGCAAAGAACTGGAGTTCAAGCCCAGCTCTGCCCGCAGCCGCAGCGTGTGGCTATTCATAATGCAAGTTCAACCTGTTCAGGGGGAGTGAAATCAGCTTGGTGTGTTTGGGACTAAAGTAATTAAAATTAAAAAATAGATGACTAGGCTAGAAGAGAATAAAGTAGAATAGAAAACTGAGTGCATCTTGGATTGTATGGATCAATACTATTTTATGAAACTTCTTTTTAAATCTATATGTATAGCTCTCTCTATATACATATTTTTGACTATGAAAACTGTATTAATATATAAAATGTATTCATTATTGTGGAGAGTAGCCAACCTTTTTTATTTTTTGGTACTGGGGATTGAACCCAGGAGCATTCTACCTCTGAGCGACACCCCAAGTCAGTCCTAGGAAAGATCTCTGAGATGTACAAATAGAGAAGGAAGCAGGTAAGAAGGGATGGGAGAGAAAGGAGGGGCGCACAGGTCGCTGATGGCCCATGCAGCCCACCAGCACTATTTGCCCATCAGAAGCATGGCAAATCAGCTCACAAATTTCAACCCACTCCCACTCGCTCATCACTGGAACCTGAGGCTGTTGCTTCAGGGAAAACAGATTCAGGGAGGAGGAGGAGCAGCCTTTGAAAGTTCAGCAAATTTGAATGACCCAGGTTCCATTTTTACACTATGAGATGTGATAAATAAGAAAACAAAATAAGAATAAGAATAAGAATAAGAAGAAGAAGAAGAAGAAGAAGAAGAAGAAGAAGAAAAGGTTAGATGTTTAGACAGGAACACCAGGAGCCAATTCTGAAGGGGAGCAAACAGCACAGCCTGGTGGTGAGGAGTTCCGGAGTTCCGACTTGGGAATCCCACAGACTGAGGCCCAGCCTCAGATCCTTGTGGACTTGCAGGTGACCTTGAGCAAATCCCTTCACTTCCCCAGACTCCAGTTTCCTCACAAGTCAAAGGAGGAAAACTGTGGCATAGAATGTGGTGCCCCACCTCCACCTTAACCTACGCCTGTACTCCTCTTGGATGCTGCCTGAATCCTTTCATCTGGCAAGAGCAGCCCAGTTTCCTTTGGAAACAGCCTCTTCTCCAACCTCCATGTCTTCTTGGCTGAGGTGAGAAGATCCTATCTACCTGCTTCCAGGTGAATCTTATAACCCAGTCCTATCCTAGTCAGAGAATTAATATCATTGGCTGCAGTGATGGGTTTAGGGTTAGGAACATGGGCCAAGTTCACCCAATGAGATATAGCCCTGGATGCTTACTAGGTCAGAAAGCACTCTTTCCATCTGGTGTGCTATTTGGAAGCAGAGGCAGTTAGGGAGGTTATTTTGCCTCTGTTTTGATAATGGAGCCCAAACTACATCTCACTGGGTTACTGGGTGCTCCCTTTTCATTCCCAGATGCCTAATGTGTATATATACAACACATTCATCCATCTTTTGTTCATCTATCTATAGTCATTTCATTGTACTGACTTGAATATTGAACCTTCAGAGAACAAAGGGGAAGCTCCCTTCGCCCCTATATGTGCAGCAGGGGAGCCATCAAAAGCCTCTGATCTCTCAGATGCATGTTCATATAGAGTTGAAGTGGGGAAATAGGAGTAATGGTTTGGAGGGGTGAGGCCGGTGTGAGGCGCCCACGTGCAGGCTTCTGCATGATAAGACACTGGGCAACCCCCGATTTGTCAGGAAATACCTCTTAACATTTCCAGAACCTACTAAAACAACATAATTGGTAGAAGACAGTGTGAAAAAAAGAATGGGAAATGTACCATTATTAAACTTCATGGTAGCAAATATAGATAAGCAGATAGATAGATAAATAGATTAGACAGACAGACAGATAGATAGATAGATATAAGAATATATACATGGAGCAGGAAACAGATGACCCCTCAAATTAGAATAACTGAAAAATAATTTATGAATGGGACTATTTTACAAAGGTATGGACAGGTTTTTTTTTTAATCACAGGGAATTTTGTAGATTCCCCAGTAACTGTGGAGTTGTTGGCCATCTAAGGAGGCCCCAAGACAGAGGAGGGAGAGGTTAGCTGAGACGGGAAGAGGGGTTGAGTAGAGAGGGCTGTCAGAGAGGATTGCTAGCCTCCTGTGGAGGGAGGCAGACAGAGCTAGGAGCCCAGCAGGCAGAGGAATGCCTGCACCTCACTTTCCTCCCTTCTTTCCATCTTTATCTGAGGTCCTCAATGGCCAAACCCAACCAGAAGCTACCAGCAAAGGAGGGGCTGCAGAACTTTGAGGCCATCTTCCCAGGGCTGAGGACAGAGCACAGAAGCCGGGGAAAGGGTCCACAGGGGCAAGTGAGAAGTGGTGTCAGTCTAGAATTAAAACGGTGCTGTTGGCATGTGTGTTACTGGCTTGGTGGGTTCTCATGCTCTGTGTCAGGAGAATCAGATACAGGTACAACTTCGTTGGGACTTCCTGCTGGAGCAGAAGGGAGGTACGGCACTGACCAAAAGACTGGCAGGCGGGCTCCCCAGACAAAGGGGATGGGGAGAGCTAGTTTTGTTCATCAAAAGGGGTGGGTAAAGTTTAGAAATGTAGTTGGCTTTAGTTGCATTTTAAAAGATGTCTTTCTTTTTTGGGGTGAGCACTTTAACCTTGATGGAGGTGTACTTAGTTGGTGAGTCTGGTGACAAATATTACATCCTGTCTGAACATCTCCCTGTGATGAGGATGACTTGCCATAGCTATTCAGAGAACACAGAGGTGGGGATGGGAAGGAAACAAATCATGCGAGGAGCGAGCTGAGGGCCTTGGGGAGCTGTTGTTTCGGTGACTCCTCAGCCCTTTATCCTTTGTGCTGTTTGTCCCGAGAGTCATGTGAGGGTGTCCTGGCTTGAAATATGCACCTGGTTTCTGATAACACTAAGTGAGTGAGGGGTAGGGAAAGGCCCACGCCTTGCTTTTAATGACCAACAAGCCATAAGGTAAGGCCCAGAAGTACACCTGCCCCTGCCCCATGGACAGTCCCTGACTGTCTTATCCCCTCGGGCTTTTCACTCTTAATCTTAAGGGGTGCTACTTTTCATCATGGACAGAAAAAAACAAATGAAAATAGAATAGAAAATACAGAAACAGGACCCAGTACACATGGAAACTGGGCATCAGGAAGGGAGACATTTCCAATTCCAGAGGAAAAATAGCTTTTTAATAAGTAGTGTTGGCACAGCTGGACAGACTTTTGAAAAATGACATAATTTTGTCCATACCCCACACCATTCACCAGAATAACCATATTTATCAGGAATTTGAATGTGAAAGTAAGCCATATAAAACCATATAAAGATTAAAAAGAAACAAATTCCTTCTAACCTGGGAGTGGCAAGATCCTTTTTCTTATGACTCACAATCCAGAAGTATTAAAAGAAAACATTATAAATTTAACTACTTGAACTTTTTCAAGTTTTGCATAACAAAAAAATACCATAAGAAGTCAAAAGTCAAGGGAAACGCTGAGAGAAAATATTTGCAACTTACATCATAAAGAGCTAATTATGTTAATGCATTTCTTAAAAACCTCTTCAAAATCGAGATAAAATGGGCAAAAGACATAAATAGACTGTTCACAGAAAAACAAAAAGGCAGAGGTCCTCGCACATATGAAAATATGTTCAACCTCACTCATAATAAGGGGAATGCAAATTTAAACCACACTGAAATGCCATTACTTATCTTCAGATTGGCAGAAATCCAAGAACTTAGAAATGTATTGCTTGCAATGAAACCATCACTCTCATGTGCTGCTGGTAGAAGTGAAAAATGTCCAAACCTTATAAAGGGAAATTTTATACATTTAACAATAATACACATGTGCTTACGCTTTGACCCAGAAATCCTGCTTTTAGGAATCTATCGTGAAGATACACTCCATAAATAAGAAAACATTCTGGCATCGTTTCTGAGAGCAGAGAGACTGGCAACAACTCAGATGTGCATAATCTGCAGAACGGTTTAATATACTGTTCTCCACAGTAGACTACTATGCAGCCCTAAAAAAAGAAAAAGAAAAAAACTAGGTACAGATTTGGAGTGCTTTTCTGCGTATTTTGTCAGATAGAAAAGTAAGTTGTTGAACACTGTTTATGTTATGTTACCTTTTATGTCAAAACCAATGGGAAATACGTACCCGTTTTATAAAAGTAAACACTGAAGGGATAAATTGAAAACTAAAAAAGAATGGTACTTTAAGTTCTATAAGTTGAGGGAATTGGGCTAAGGACAGAGACTTCTATGAATGCACCTTTTTTGTATGGTTTTTACTTTTGAACTATGTTAATGTTTTACATAGTTACAAAAAGTTAAAGAAAAAAGGCAACCTAAAATTTAAAATAAAGTGAAACAAATCACCTTGTTTGCACATTGAATTTGTCACATTAACACAAAGAAAAGACTTTAGAACCTGGTCCTCAGACTCTACATCCTTAAGGACAAATAGAACAGCAAAGAAATCTTAAACCTCATTCAGTATTATTAATATTCATAAGGTAATTGTAAGCCGGGCGCGGTGGCGCATGCTTGTAATCCCAGTACTTTGGGAGGCGGAGACCGGAGGATCCAGGTTCGCGGCCAGCCTCAGCTCGCTCTCTCTCTCTCTCTCTTTCTCTCTCTCTCTCTCTCCTTAGCAAGGCCCTCCGCAACTTCGTGAGACCTGGTTTCAAAATAAAGTATAAAAAATAGGGCCAGGGGCGTAGCGCGGAGGTAGAACGCCCCTGCGTTCAATCCCTCGTACCACAAAAATAAAATAAAAATAAGGTAATTGTAACTTGATGATTATGTTGTGTGCATTAAAAGGCAAAGCATATATATAACTTGTATGGCTGTCCCTTAGTATCTGCAGGGGACTGGTTCCAGGAATCCCAGTGGATAACAAAACCTGAAGATATTCAAGACCCTCATATAAAATGGTTCATATAAAATGGTGTAGTATGTACATATAACGTATGCATATTTTCCTGTATACTTTAAATCATTTCCAGATTACTAATAATGCCAAATACAATGAAAATTCTATGTAAATAGTTGTTAATACTGAATTGTTTCAGGAATAATGACAAGAAAAAAGTCTCTACATGTTCAGTACAGAGCAATTGTAGTTTTAAATATTTTTGCTTCATGGGTTGGTTAAATCCATGGAAGCAGATCTTGAGGCTAGAGAAGGATGGCTGTGTACGTTATTAGCAACTATCATGCTCAGTTTGAGATAAAAATGTAAACTGATGTGTTAAGAATAAACCCTGTAATATTAAATTTGAATTATGAATGTCATTATGAAATCATGATTTTATTTTACTTTTTTATTTTTTATTTTTTAGCGGTACCGGGGATTGAACCCAGAGGTGTTCTACCTCCGAGCTACACCCCTGGCCCTATTTTTTATACTTTATTTTGAAACAGGGTCTCACGAAGTTGTGGAGGGCCTCACTAAGTAGCTGAGGCTGGCCACGAACCCGGATCCTCCAGTATCAGCCTCCCAAGTACTGGGATTACAAGCGTGTCCCGCCACGCCCAGCAAGTCATGATTTTATTAAAAAAATTTCCAGCTCTATCCACTGAATGGTCCTAGAAAAAAATGACATTCTAATAGTTATGAGCTCATCTAGTACCAAGAGCTGGGCCCCTCTGTGCCAAGTGGAAAGTGCAAGATGCGGCTTTGGTGAGACTTTTGTACAGGAAGCAAGAACATGGAAGGCTTGTTAAAAAAAAACAAACACAGAGGCCAACTTATAGAAGCTTCCACTGGCCCAGTTTGAGACATTTTAAGCATTAAACAGACATTTTAAGCATTAAACAGAAATAAGATTACTGTGATTGATTGCAGAATACAGCATGAATAAAAATTTACCAGTCCGTAAGTACTCTTCAAAAAAGGGGGACACTATGAATAAATATGTAAATAAATAGGTAGATATGAACTTCTTATGTTGAAAATTGGTATCTAGAAGAAATAGTTATTTACTTTGTCTTTTTAGAATAAGCTATAGTTCATCTAGTTGGTAAAGGAAAGCTTTTGTGGGACGAATGCTAGGATTAGAAAATCCTAAATGTACAACCTCTAATGGGATCATTTGTTTGTGTCTAGAGAACTTAAAAATGGTCAGAGGATTCTGGAGTGTGGCATGGGATACAGTTGAGACGATGGCCAGCTGAGAGGACGGCCAGCTGGGAGTGGGTCTCAAGGGTGTGGCAAGGGAGGGAGACAGCTTATAATTTTGATTCATCTGTCCTCTTTAAAATGTTCATTATAAGTAAGAGCCTTAACAATTAAGAATTAGCTTAAAAATCTATCTGAAACTCCTATTTTGCAGATATTACTTTTTCTACAGGACCTGGGTCAGCTATTCCTCCTTTAGGCAAATATTCCAGGCCACTGTAAGCATGAGAGTCATTTCTTTGCTGATCTCTATTATTATATTTACCATGTTTAAGAAATAGAAATAATTGCCTGTTTACAATTCTGTGTACTTATCTTCCACCAAAACATCAGAGTTTATTTTATTCTTTATGGCCTCGGTTCCTGTTATCTGCTTGGCACATAGTAGGGTTTGATAAAAGCACAGTAGTTCTCCAATAAATGCTTGCTGAGTCTTTAAGAGATGAGCAATGAGAAGGACTTCAGAGTGCTGATCAACTAGCATACACCTGACACTCTCCCTACCCTGGATAAAAACCTCCCAAAGAAAGCCATTTAGTTTCATGCAACTCCACACATAGTTATTGATTAAATTATGTAATTTCTCTGGGCCTTCAGTTTTCTCATCTAAAAAGATATGTAGGATGAGGAAGAGGAACCCAAGCTATTGTTAGAAATAATTAAGAAAAATAATATTCTCAGTGACTACCTGTTGGATAAATAAGTAAGCAAATAAATCACTGGAGTTGTAAACAAATGAAAATTGAATGAATAAAAGGACACAGAAGAAAGGAGAGAGAAAAGGATGGAGGAGGGTGGATGGATGGGTGGATGGTTGATGGTTCATTTTGGGGATGGATGGATGGTTGGACTGGTGACTGGGTCAATGAGCAGTCACATCAAACAAAATTTATTATCAGAGTTAGGTGAAGCACAGATGGGGCTGACAGCCAGAGTTGTGACATTTTGTTCCAGTTATGAGCTTCCTTACTCTTTCTTCTACTCTTGTGATTGAAAACGGTTGGCTTTATAGCAATGACCAAGTCCTAGATCCCAGGAATGTGATATCCTCCTAAGTCTGGATGGAAGCCCAGTTGCACATGAAGTGACTCACTTCATTCATTCTGACTCACCTCACAAAGATAAGGTCGTTATGCCCTTTGACCTGATCAGCTACTATTTTCCCTAGTGGGGAAGATGCTAGAAATTTACTCCCCTGTGATGTAGCTGGACAGGAAGGCAGATGATTTTAGGACAGGCTTGGATGCCTGCCCTTGGTAACTACAAAAAGAAAAACCCAAATTTGCCAATCGCCATAAATGATAAGCTGGCCTTGCCTTGAGGGTGAGGGAAACAGAGGAGCCGACCAAGCACCACTGCAGGCTGGGCTAGACAGCCAGGGCAGGGGCTCGTCTTCCAGTCCTAACCCTGAATTTTACTAGCTTCGGAAGCGTCAGCTTGCCTCTGCCCCCTACGTGGAAAGTGAGACGGTCTTGGTTAGCAGGTTTATACCCAGCACTCACCATCGCAGGAGCACGAGCCTAGAGACTGTCCTGTCCAAGGCTGACCTGCTTTCGAGCCCCTCCTTGTTTCTGAATGTCTCCATCCTTCCTCCTGATCATAATTATGCCTGTTCAGCCTATTTTTCATGGTGGCTATGAGGATCAAATGATACAGTGGATCTGAAAGTGCTTTGAAATGGAGTAGAGTATGCTGAGAATATGAGTGTTGGATAGAAACTCCATGACATCCCTGCAGTTCTGAAATGGAGAGACCACAGAGGATGTATCAGAGAGCAAAAGATAACTACAGAAAGCATTGTACTCTGTCCCAAACACTGCTAGCCTCCCCGCTGCACTGTCTCCTCCGAGGAGAGGGTGGTCTGAGGAATGATTCTTCCAGGTGCATCAGGCCCAGGAAGGGACTGGGCAACCTCAGGTGAGCTTCCTGGCTACTCCATGTCCCTGGTTCTAGAGACCAGGAAATAACTGGACTGACATGGCCTGGGAACCCCACTCAGTGACCTCAGACATCTGACATCTCCTCTCTGATGTCTCAGTTTTCTCATCTGAGAAAGAGGAGAATAAAGACTCTGTCTGGGTTCCTGCAAGAATCAATGGGATGACATGGTGAGCTATTCCGTAGAATTGAAAGTATGCTGAAGACAGGAGGTCCTTTCTCAAGCTGAGAGTGGATAGTTTTCTGGGAATTAGGTAAAACGACAAATTCAGGGTAATGTCTTCTAGACCCTCTCATTAGACAAAAGGACTTCTAAGAATTTTGAGAGTTGTTCCACAGCATCCTAACACTCCAAGGTAGAAAGAAGCCTGTCTCAAAAAGAATGATACATGTGGATTTTAGGCCTGGAGTCAACCACCATAAAAAGCCCACACTAAGATTTTAAGGGAGTTTTAGCAGCTTGTAACAAAGAAAGTTAAGAAATGAAAAGAGGATTCAAAGCTCCCAAATTTCTATGGATAGGAAACAGGTTGAGAAAGCTACTCAGCTGTAAACATGGCCCATTTCATATTGAAAAGAAAAGATGCCTCAAAGGGCAGAACCCAGATCCCAAAGGGTGGAGAAAGTGCAGAAGAGAGCAATGGATTGGAGAACTATTCAGTGAGTGGACCTGGAGGCTAAATAGGGAACACTCCCTTCCCAGAGCAGTGGAAGCAAACAGTTGCCCAGCTAGATTTCAGGATGTTTATAAATCCTTGTCTTTTCCACAGTTCTCTGGATCAAGAAGAACTGTATCCGAGAAGCTGTATCCAAGCCACCTTGGAGACATCTGGAGCTAGTGCAAGGCAGGGATTCAGGGACCTTGAACTGAAGCCACAGTTGGATGAGACTGAGAATCTTACAGGTGGATGGGTGCCTTTGCATGTGGGAGGGACATAAATTTGGAGCCAGAGGATGTACTACAGTATAGTATTACATTATTGCTCCTGATGAATCATACTATCTTGTATCCATGGTACTTTATCATGCTCTCCACATTGATTCTGAATGCAGGCATATGTCTTGCTTTGGCCAAAAGGGAGGACACCATTCGACATTCTGCCAGCAGAGCTTGATAAATGTGTGCATTTTTTCTCTCCACCCAGGATTCATCATTATTTCCTGCCCACAGACTTGTGCTTTGAAATACTGTCTCCTCCAAAGTAACTGCAATTTTTAAAAGTGACATTTGTATCCCTATTTAGCAAATTAGCTATTGGCAGGAATAACTCAGACCAAAGAGGTTAATCACTGTGTTTGCTCAAATTCCAGCCCAGCACAGAGAAACACAACTATTTGTGACCCTGGATGGTCTGGCTGCTGGGAAATGGGCTATTTGATCAGATTTGGGAGATTGGATAAGTAGCCAGTTATAGGGACAGCCCACAGGATAATGGGATGTGCTGGATTCCATAGGGAGTTCCAGAGCATGATGGCACCCCAGAGTTATCCCTCTTTGGGGTGACATGAGATATCACAGGCTGCACCCAGAGCAGATGTAGTCATTTTCCAGTGAAATGACTCCTAATCTCAGAGCAATAATATGAAAAAAAGGGTGAATCTGAGGACTTTTAGCACTCAACGCTTGTGGTGTTTGGGGGAGATATTGTCTGAAAATGATGCTAGCAATTACCAATCCCATCTATAACACCTTTCTGGCTTTCATGGACAGTGAAAAACCCCAAATAGAACTTTAGGATAATCTCCCAAAGAAGTGACTTTTCAACTTCCCAGTGTATACAGGTTGAGCATCCCCAGTCTGAAATCCTGAAATCCAAATGCTCCAAAATGTGACATTCAAAAAGTTTCAGATTTTTGAAGCATTTCAGATGTTAGATATTTGGATTGGGATGCTCAACTGGTTAAAGAAAACATATGCAAATATTCCCAGATCTCAAAAACTCCAAAGTCTAAACCCTTCTGGTCTCAAGAATTTTTGACAAGGGATAGTCAACCTATATTCTGTATTATGACATATTACTAGATTTTAGTTGACTTTCCCTTTGGAGCATTGACCCACATCTTTCATCACAGGCCCTTAGTTCCCCAAAGTTGCTGCCTGTTTACCACCTGGTATTCATTTTCCCTTCCAAAGCTGTTTGTGGACCTTAGAATAATGAGGGTTTGAGCGTCCAAAGAGGGTTGCAGCTCAGCAGGTTTTCCACAATGAATGGGATAAATCGAGGTAAACCCAGACCCTTGGTAGAAGCCTTGAAGAACAGGAGAAAAGGGGCTCTTTGTGGTGAACAGCTATTTCCATGAACAGAAACAACAAGGACATTAATGGCTAACAACCACGGGTGCTTAGCATGATCTACACTCTCCACATGGATTCCCCTCTGTTGATATTCACACCAACACATTGTGGTAGGCTTTTGCTCTACCCATTTCTTTTTCCAAAGAGGAAACTGAAGCTCAAAGAGGTGAAACCATTTTCCTAAAGCAGGGATTGGCAAACATTTTCTGTAAAGAGACGGAGAGTAGATATTTTAGGCTTTGTGGGTCACAGGGTTCTGTTGCAACTCTCTGACTTTCTAGTATGAAAGGAACCATAGACAACATGTAAAACTAGAGTTATAAAAACAGGCTATTGCCTGAATTTGGCCATTGCTACCCCTGGCTAAAAGATGCTATACACCTATTAAGAGGCAGAATTTGGACTTACACCCACACAGCTATGAGTCCAGAGGCTGAGCCCTTAAGCAGTATACTAATGGTTTCCTGGAAACCATGAGAAGCTAGAGAGCTTTTAAAAGAAAGAAAGTGTTATGGACTGAATGTTTGCATCCCCCGCCATTAATAAGTTGAAGTCCTAACCCCCAAGGTGATGGTATTTAGAGATGGGCCTTTGGGAGACAGTTAAGTGGTGTCATGAGGGTGAGCCCTTCATGATGCGATTAGTGCCCTTATAAGAGGAGACACCAAAGAGCTTATTTACTTTCTCCCTGCCACGTGATGTCGCAGCAAGAAGCCCAGTCAGGAAGAGGGTGCTTGCCAGGAACCAAATTGGCCAGCACCTCCATGTTGAATTTGTAGACTCCAGAACTGTGAAAAGTAAAATTCTATTGTTTAGACACATGGCATTTTGTTGCAACAGTCCTAGTTGACTATGACGGGAGGATTTCCGACACCTCCCAGGCATCCTGTGGTTTTGCAAACCAGGAACATCACAGTGTGGTGGAAATTGCATGAAGAATTAATATTAAAGATTCAACTGCTTTACAAGACTATATTCAGAGTTCCTAGCACATGTCAGACCTGTGGAAGAGTCTCAATAAGTAAAATTGCTCTTTTGGGAAGCTTACCTGACAACTCCAGCTGTGTGAGAGGTTGATGTTCCAGTGATGCCAGAGCACAGCATGTCCTCCTTTGATCTCCACATCACTCACCACTCCATGGGGTGATCATGTGTTGTGTATGACTTCCTGTTAGTTCTGGTCAGATATAGAATATCCCCTGAAGAGTTCAGAGTTGAGATAATTGAGTCATGAGGGTTGTAATCTCATTACAATGGATTCAATGGATTTATCTGGGTGGTAACTTAGGCTGGTGGGGTGTGGCTGGAGAAGGTGGGTCCCTGGGGGTGTGCCCTTATGGGTTGTGTTTATGTCTTTGAATCTCTTGCTTGCTGGCTCTCTCTGCTTCCAGCCTCCATGATGTGAGAGGAGAACTTTGCATGCGCGCTCTCTCTCTCTCTCCACTTCTTGTCTCCATGCCCTGAGCTCCAGACCTTCGCCTCACATGGTGAATCTCCAAACAACTGGAATCTCCAAACAATTGTGAGATAAATCTTTCTTCCTCTAAGTTGTTTGGTCAGTTGCTTTTGAGTATATCGGTGAGAATGTTGGCTGAGACAACAAATTGGTATCAGAGAAGTGGAATCACTGCTATATCTAAGTCTGAACATGTGTTTTGTGAGTTTTGGGAACTGATTTGTGAGAGGAAGTTGGAAGACCCAGACTGCTGATAGAAAGGCAGATGGTAGAGACTGTGCTCAGGAGATTTTGGAGGGCAAAGAGGATTCCATAGGAAAATGAAGTAGAGCTACATGTTACATTTTCACAAAGAACTTATCAGCATTTTGTCCATGTCCTGAAACTGTGTGAGACCGAATTTAAAGATGATGGACTGATTACCTTGGTGGAGGAAATCTCAAAACAGAAAAGTATCCAAACAGCATTATGGATATTAATGTCAGCATTAAGTGAATTGTACGCCAAATTTCAGGAGTGGAGAGCAAAGCAGAGAGACTTTATAGATTTGCAGTTTGGCTAGAAAGGCATGTGTTAAGCTGGAGCCCAGAGAGATGTTGCTGTGAAATAAAGTAAGATGGCTGAAGGGAGGTCAAATGTTTGCGTTAGAAACAAAGAAAGGGCTGGGCATGGTGGCACACACTTGTAATCCCAGTACTTTGGGAGGCAGAGACCGGAGGATCTGGGTTTGTGGCCAGCCTCAGCTCTCTCTCTCTCTCTCTCTCTCTCTCTCTCTCTCTCCTTGTCTCTCTCTCCTTGTCTCTCTCTCTCTCTCTCTCTCTCTCTCTTTCTCTCTCTCTCTACTTAGTGAGGCCCTC
>PVJS01023135.1:0-29891 GCA_004027185.1 Glis glis | reverse complement strand
GGGGAAGGGGAAGGGGAAGGGGAAGGGAAGGAAGAAAAAATAGGACTGGGGGTGTAGCTCAGAGGTACAGTGCCCCTGGATTCAATCCCCAGTACCACCAAAAATAAAAAATAAAGTACTTTTTAAAAAGTTGACCAGAAATTTCAGTCAGAATCTGTCTGGATTTTAATCCTTTCTCCAAACTTTTATATCCCAATTCAACATAACTTTTTGGTTTTTTTGGCAGTACCGGGGATTGAACCCAGGGGCATTCTACCCCCGGGCTACACCCCCAGCCCTATTTTTTATTCTTTATTTTGAAACAGGGTCTCACTAAGTTGCGGAGGCCTCACTAAGCAGCTGAGGCTGGCCGCGAACCTGGATCCTCCGTTCTCAGCCTCCCAAGTACTGGGATTACAAGTGTGCGCCACCACGTCCGGCTCAACATAACTTTTTTAGCAATTCGCCTTAACCAAGACTTTCTAAATCATTCAAATTTGTTTTTATGGGGGAAATTCCCTTTTGCATTTAGTTTACCAAGTTTATATAATGAGCAAAACATTACCAATTTGACAAAATGTGAAACTATTTACTAAGTCTGAAAGCAACTCAATAGTTCAACCCACAAGAACACAAATGCACTGGCTTACTGAAAGTCTAGCTTACTAGCTGTGAAAGTTTGGCATGCCACTGACATCAATCTGAATTAGGAATTTACTGTACAAATTCCTACATCAGGTTGTTCAAATAGAGGTCATTTAAGAGATCTCCTACATCAACAAATCCCTGTTAACACATAGACTTTTCCACTAGCAGTCAAACTTAGCATGTAAAAAGTAAACTTATTCGCTCCTAATTCTTGATTTTTTCTCTAATTCTATAATACCATTATCCACCCACAGCTACCCATGTGATCCTCCACAAGTAATCTTTAGCTGCTGGTGCCCCCTCATTTTTTCCTCTTAAAAGATATCTCAAGTCTCTTTTTGTCTTTGCTATGTTACCCTTAATTCAGACTCTCATCATTCCTGGCTGACAATGTTTTCAAAAGCCCCCCTGACTGGTCTAACAGTCTTACTGTTGCCTTAATTCATTTTACATAATGTATCCAGGATGATGGAGCTCACATGAAAATCTGATGTTGTTATTCCTCAATTTAAAACTCTACAAAGACCCCTCCTCATAACTTACAGGCATTGAGTCTTACTGTGCACCAGGCACAGTGCAAAGCAGTTTTATGAATTATTCCATTCAATTAATTTACTCATGATATCTATTAATACTGATACATATTTCTATGAATAGATATATATTGAACACCTGAATATGTACCAGTCTCTGTTTAAATCTTAGTAATACAGCCATGAACAAAACAAATTAATGTAAACTTCATGGAACTAGGATTTTCATCTTTTTTTTCACTGCTGTATTCCCAGATCCACATGGTCTGAAGACAGAGTTCAAACTGCTAACTGTGCAGGGGTCTACTGACTCCTTTCAGCCTCTTTTGACTCTTCATCTTTCCACTTCCAATGTGGTATTTTTCCCTCAAGCCAGATTGAAAAGCTTTAGTTCACCACACATTGTGCTCTTCATTGCTTCTTTTCCTGGAATTTATTCATATCTTTCCCTAACTGTAGAAAATAGTATAATACCATAAACAATGGTTTTAAATGTATACCAGTATGTGTTATCAGCCATTCCAAGAGAAATATGAAATTAGAAACAGAATGCATTCAAAAGACTTGAGAGAACATTTTATCTAAGATCAATTTTATGGTCCAAGAAATCTTGGTCCCTGTTGCAGTTAGTGGAGCTATCCATTGAAGTCCAAGAACTATATTTAAAAAAAAAAAAAGGAGATATAGCTGGGCGTGGTGGCGCATGTTTGTAATCCCAGGACTTTGGGAGGCGGAGACCGGAGGATCCCGGTTCGCGGCCAACCTCAGCGCGCATGCGCATGCGCGCGATCTCTCTCTCTCTCTCTCTCTCTCTCTCGCTCTCTCTCCTCTCTTGCTCTCTCTCCTCTCTCCTCTCTCTCTCTCTACCTAGTGAGGCCTCCGCAACTTCGTGAGACCCGGTTTCAAAAATAAAGCATAAAAAAATAGGGCCGGGGGTGTAGTGCGGAGGTAGAACGCCCCTGCGTTCAATCCCCGGTACCGCAAAAAAAAAAAAAGGAGATATAATGAATAGCTTCATTGAGGCTTTACTTCATAATTTAAGCACATAGTGTCTTATGTTTTTTCTGAGTTTGGTCTTATTGGTGTCTGAATTTTGCCTTGTCTTATAGCTGAAGAGAAAGTCAAAGTAAATGAATTGATGAAAAACTTAAGTGCTGTTTTAGGTAAGTGTGACATTACTTAATTCTTTACACAGTTTTAATGATATTTCTCACCACCCCTTCATGTTTTTCATACTTTCACCATTTTAGCCTTTCATTAATTAGACATTTTCCTATACCTACTTTGGCTTACCTATGCTTTTGCAGCAAACACAAGTATTAGGTCTTTGCACAAACCTTAAGATATTTAAAATTTTAAGTAATAACTGTGCTCTGCAGACATAGTTATTTTGGATAGGTTATCAACATAATAATTTTCTGGGCAATTATATTAGCTTTATATTAAATGTAGTATTTTCTCCTACATTATAAAGATAAAACTTTTATTATAAACAAGAGTCAGTGTTGTGTTTCTGTTATTTCCTCTGCATAATACAGCAGATATCCTCCTGTCTTTGTTGCTTTCTAGCAATAGAAGATACGGGACATGTTTTGTTTTTATAATTTGGATTCGTTTGATAATGTTCTATAGCAATGACAATAGACTTTTCTTAATAGTGTAGGAATATATTTAGTCCTAATTCCATCTTTTGGTCCTTCCTCCAAAAAAAAACAAAACACAGAAGAGACCATCAGAAATTATCTAGACCTCCTTTGCTCTTGCTGCTTCTCCCTGAGATGAGCTAATGTCTCAGTGTTAGGATGATTTCATCTTGGTTTTTTGTTTTTGGTGGTGGTGGTGGTCTTTTTGTATTGGTATGTCATGATTGTACATAAGTGTGATTCATTGTGACATTAATAAATACACATAACATAATTTGATCAATTTCATTCCCCAGTAACTTCCCTTTCCCTCCCTTCTTTTGCTTTCCCCAGTCTCCTTCCCCTCTACTGGTCTCCCACCTATTTTAATGAGTTTCCTTTTTTCCTTTTTTCTCTCTGGCTGCCACATATGAGAGGAAACATATGACTCTTGACTTTCTGAGTCTGGCTTATTTTGCTTAACATGATTCTCTCAAGTTCCATCAAATGACATAATCGTATTCTTCTTTATGGCTGAATAAAACTCTGTTATGTATATATACCACATTTTCTTTATCCATTCATCTGTCGACAGACATGTAGGCATGTTCCATAAGTTAGCTGTTGGAAATTGTGCTGCTATACACATGGGTATGCATGCATCACTATAGTACACCAACTCTACTTCTTCTGGATAAGTACCAAGGGAGTGGTATAACTGGCTCATCTGGTGGTTCCATTCCTAATCTTGCAAGGAACCTCCATACTGATCTCCATAGTGGTTGTACTAATTTGCAATTCCACCAACAGTGTATAAGAGTTTCTATTTCCCCACATCCTCACTAGCATTTATTATTGTTTATATTCTTTTTTTATTTTATTGTTAGTCAGGCATGGTGGTGCACGCTTGTAATCCCAGTACTTGGGAGGCTGAAACAGGAGGATCACAGGTTCACGGCCAGCCTCAGCTACTTAATGAGGCCCTCCACAACTTAGTGAGAACCTGTTTCAAAATAAAGAATAAAAAATACGGCTGGTGGTGTGGCTCGGAGGTAGAATGCCCCTGGGTTCAATTCCTAGTTCCCAAAATAAATGTTTTAATTAAAATTTAAAAAAATAAATTTTACTGTTTGTATTCTTCATGATTGCCATTCTAACTGGGGTTAGAGGAAATTTCAGTGTAGTTTTGAATCATTTCTCTGATTGCTAATGATGTTGAACATTTTTCATATTCTTATTGGCCATTTGTATTTCTTCTTTTGAGAAGGGTCGATTCAGTTCAATTGCCATTTTTATTGTGTTGGTTTTTTTAGTGTTATGCTTTTTAAGTTCTTTGTGTATTCTAGATATTATTCTACCAGAAAAGTAGCTGGCAAAGATTTTCTCCCATTCTGTAGGCTATCTCTTCAGACTCTTCATTGTTTCCTTTGATGTGCTTTTTAATTTGATGTCATCCCATTTATTAATTCTTGGTTTTATTTCCTGAGCTTTGGGGGTCTTGTTGAAGAAATCTCTACCACTGCCTATATGTTGGAGAGTTGGTTCTATATTTTCTTCTAGTAATTGCCAAGTGTCTGGTTTAATTTCTAGGTCTTTTATCCCTCTTGAGTTGACTCTTATGTCAGGTGAGAGATAGGAGTCTAATTTCATTCTTCTACATATGGATATCCAGTTTTCCAAACACCATTTGTTGATAAGGCTGTCTTTTCTCCAGTGTATGTTCTTGGCTCCTTTGTTAAAAAAATTAGCTATATATAAGTGTGAGAATTTGTTTCTGATTTTTCTATTCTATTCCATTGGTCTATGTGTCTGAGTTTGTAGCAATATGATACTCTTTTTATTACTATAGCCCTGTAGTATAATTCTTATTGCTCATAATTATTTTGGCTATTCTGGGTCTTTTGTCCCTCCATATTAATTTTAGGACTTTTTTTTGCTCTGTAAAGAATGACATTGGTATTTTGATGGGATTGCACTGAATCTGTAGATCACTATTGGCAGTATGGCTATTTTAACAATATTTATTCTACCTATCCAAGAACATGGGAGGTCTTTCCAATTTCTAAGATCTTCTTCAATTTCTTTCTTTAGTGTTCTATAATTTTCATTGTAGAGGTCTTTTACTTCTTTGGTTAGATTTATTCCTAAGTATATTTTTTAGACTATTGTGAATGAAATTTTTCTGGAATTCTTTTTCAGTGGATTCATGGTTGATGTATAGAAAGGCTATTGATTCATGTAAATTGATTTTGTATCTGGCTACTTTGCTAAATTTTTTTATCAACTCTAGAAGGCTTCTGGTTGAGTTTTTTGGATCTTCTAAATATAGGATCATGTCATCTGCAAACAGAGATTAATTTCAGTTCTTCTTTCCCTATTTGTATTCCTTTAATTTCCTCTCTTGCCTTAATGCTTTGGCTAGAATTTCAAATACTATATTGAATAAGAGTGGTAATGGTGGGCATCCTTGTCTTGCTCCTGATTTTAGAGGAAATATTTTCAGTTTTTTCCCATTCAGCATGATGTTGGCTTTGGGTTTGTCATTGGTTTCATTCCAGGAATGCAAGGCTGGTTCAACACACAAATCAATAAATGTAGCTCATCACATAAACAGAATTAAGGACAAAAATCATATGATCAATAGATGCAGAAAAGGCATTTGACAAGATTCAATACCCATTCATGTATAAAACACTGAAGAAGTTAGGGATAGAAGGAACTTTCCTCAGCATCATAAAGAACCCCTTTTTACCTAGAAAACCATGAGGAAGATTCCTTCTTTAGGGGGTGAGGGAAGATAAAGAAGAGTAGGAATATTAGTGAATAGTATCAATAAAGATGAGAGAGAGAGAGAGAGAAAGTAATGAAAGGAGGTTAAGTTTCAGAAACTTGGAGATAGCATTTTGTTCTGAGATAGGCATATATACCAATTAAAGAATGTGTCTATTTTGGAGTTTTCCCCTAATTTTTAGAGATCTTCTTACATATATTGCTTTTATCAAATTTTACATTTTAAAAGTGTCCCAAGATAGCCATTGTTTTTATAGCAAAAAAAATTGGCAGCCAGGCTTGGAGGAGGAACACACCTATAATCCCAGTACTTGAGTCACTCGGACAGGAGGATTGCGGGTTCGAGGCCAGTCTCAGCAACTTAGCAAAACCCTCAGCAACATTGCAAGACCCTATTTCAAAATTAATTTAAAAATAAGGGTACTTGGGAGGCTGAGACCAGAGGATCCGGGTTTGCGGCCAGCCTCAGCTACTTAGTGAGGCCCTCCGCAACTTCGTGAGATCCTGTTTCAAAATAAAGTATAAAAAAATAGGGCCAGGGGTGTAGTTCGGAGGTAGAATGCCCCTGGGTTCAATCCCCGGTACCGCAAAAAAAAGGGGGGGGGCTCAGAGGTAGAGTGTCCCTGGGTTCAATCCCCAGTACCACACACAAAAAAATTTTGCATTTACTAAGATAAATATGAGAGCTAGCATAGATAAATATGAATGAGCCCATGTTGAAAAAGAAAAAAGTCACTAAATTCAGTCAAAAGTATGTACTTATTAATGACAGTGGTTTCTATCTTTAGTCCATTTTCAGTTGACTTTTGTATCTGGTGTGCGATAAGGGCCTACTTTCCTTCTTTTGCATATGGATATAGTTTCTCAGCATTATTTATTGACAAAAATATTCTTTCCCCACGGTGTGTTCTTGGCATTTTTTACCATAAATACATGGACTTATTTCTGGGCTTTCTATTCTGTTCCACTGGTGAATACATCTGTTTCTATGCCAGTACTATAGCTTTCTTGTAGTGTTTTACATTTGGTAATGTAATATTTCTAGTTCTGTCTGTTCTTTTTTTCTCAAGATGGCTTTGGCTACTCAGGGTCATTTGTAGTTCCATATGAATTGTCTAGTCTGTTTCCTGTTGCTGTAACTAAATATCACAGGCTTGACAATTTATAAAGAATTTATAAAGAATATAGGGTTTTTTAGCTCATGGTTCTGGACTCTGGGTGCTTTAAGAGCCTGGCATTGGCATCTAGTGTGGGCTTTTTTGCTGCATCATAATATGGCAGAGAACATCATTTGGCAAGATACAACAAGAATGCCAGCTCAGGTCTCTTTTCCTCTTCTTATAAAGCCTCTAATGTTATCATGATGTCCTACTCTCATGACCTCATCTAATCTTAATTATTCCACTAACATATCACTTATAAATACCATGAATATATGAATTTGTGAATTAAATATCCAACACATGAACTTTTAGGGGACATGTTCAAACCACAGTATGAATTGTAGATTTTTTTCCTGTTTTTGTGAAAAATGCCATTGTAATTCTGATAGGGATTACATTGAACCTGTAGACCACTTTGGGTAATATGGACATTTGTTGGGGGTGTACTGGGGATCAAAAGCAGGGGCATTCTACCTCTGAGCTACACCCCCAGCCCTATTTTATTTTATTTTGAAACAGGATCTCACTAAGTTGCTGAGGACCTCGCTAAGTTGCTGGGGCTGGCCTCAAACCTACAATCCTCCTGTCTCAGCCTCCAAAGTACTGGGATTATAGGTGTGCACCACCATGCCCAGTTTAGTATGGACATTTTAACAATGTTATTTTTTCCAGGCCATGAACACAAGATATTGTTCCATTTATTTGTGTCTTCTTCAGTTTCTTTCATTAATATTTTATGGTTTTCAGCATACAAGTCTTTCACCTCCTCAGTTAAATTTACTCCTTAGTATTATTTGTGTGTGTGTGTGAGCTATTATCAGTATGATTGTTTTCTTGATTTCTTTTTCAGACAGTTCATTGTTAGTGCATAAAAACACTGCCAACTTTTATATTTTGTTTTGTATCTTGAAATTTCACTGAATTCATTTATTAGTTCGAACAGTTTTTTGAGGAATCCTTAGGATTTTCTTTATATAAGATCATACCATCTGCAAACATAGACAATTTAACTTCGTCCTTTTCAATCTGGAAACTTTTTTTTTTTTTTTGCGGTACCGGGGATTGAACGCAGGGGTGTTCTACCTCCGCGCTACGCCCCCGGCCCTATTTTTTATACTTTATTTTGAAACCGGGTCTCAGGAAGTTGTGGAGGGCCTCACTAAGGAGAGAGAGACAGGGAGAGAGAGAGAGAGAGAGAGAGAGAGAGAGAGAGAGAGAGAGCTAAGGCTGGCCGCGAACCCGGATCCTCCGTTCTCTGCCTCCCAAAGTACTGGGATTACAAGCGTGCGCCATCATGCCCGACAGGAAACTTTTTTATTACTTTCTCTTGCCTATTTGCTCTAGCTAGGACTTCCAGTACTCTGTTAAATAGAATTGACAAGTGTGAACACCCCTGCCTTGGTCCTGAAATTAGAAAAAAAGTTTCAACTTTCATCATTACAATATTAGCTGTGCACCTGTCATTTTTGCCCTTTATCATGTATATTGCTCCTACACCTAATTTATTTTGAGTTTTTAACATGAAAGGCTGTTGAATTTTATCAAATTATTTTTCTGCGTCTATTGAGATGATCACACAGTTTTTGTCCTTCATTCCTTCATGATTTACCACATAGATTGTTTTGTGTATGTTGAACCATCATCACATTTCACAGAAAAATCCCACTTGGTCATAGGGAATTATTTCTTTCTTTTTTTTTTTTTTGCGGTACCGGGGATTGAACGCAGGGGCGTTCTACCTCCGCGCTATGCCCCCAGCCCTATTTTTTATACTTTATTTTGAAACCGGGTCTCACGAAGTTGCGGAGGGCCTCACTAAGGAGAGAGAGAGAGACAGAGAGAGAGAGAGAGCTGAGGCTGGCCGCGAACCCAGATCCTCCGGTCTCCACCTCCCAAAGTACTGGGATTACAAGCGTGTGCCACCACGCCTAGCTGGGAATTATTTCTTAATGTACCTTTGAATTTGGTTTGGTGGTATTTGACTAGAAATTTTGGCATCTATGTTCATTAGTGATATTAGTTTATAGTTTTCTTTTCTTGTCTTGTCATGTCCTTGTCAGACTTTAGTACCAGGGTAATACTAGCTCAGTCTGCTACTGAAACATACTTTCTATCAAGCTTTTACTATGTGCATCCTTATGTACATTGTATTAATAATTAGCTAATTGACATAAGGCATGTAATCTATGTACCTTACTAGGTGAAATTTATGTCTCATACTGTACAGTCCAAACATGATAATTTCAAAATTATCAGAAGAAATACTTAAATTTCTATCTTGTAATAAAACTATATTATTGTTTTATTTTTACCTATTTACATTATTAAGATGAATATAAATTTGAACTGTTCATTTGTTGCACAATTAATGGAATAAATCACTATTTTTGTATTCCTCTCAAATTCTTTTTTGTCACCGTTTGTCTTTTTTTCTAGGAGAGCAGGTAGATGTGAATGACCTAGAAGATGTTCTGAAAGACATGCAAGTTGAGTTGACAGATCAGGAATATTCACATTTAGTAAAAACTCTACCACTTGATGGTAAGTATTTAAAATATGTATCTTTCTTTTTTTGGGGGGCATTCTACCTCTGAGCTACACCCTCAGCCCTATTTTTTATTCTTTATTTTGAACCAGGGTCTCAATAAGTTGCAGAGTACCTCACTAAGTAGCTGAGACTGGCCAGGAACCTGGATCCTCTGGTCTCAGCCTCCCAAGTACTGGGATTACAAGTGTGCACCACCACGCCTGGCTCATATGTATCTTTCAAAGAGCTTTAGAGTATGTAGTTGTGAGATTTCCTTCTAAAGTGGTACCAAGTTCTTACCAGAGGTTTTTCTAAATCATTTTTTAAAACCTTTAGAATTGCTAGATTTTTGCCAAAGAAAATCTGGGTTACTTAATCTTTATTATAGCAAACAATAACTATTTCATTAATTCCTACAATAAAGCATGTGTATTTTTCTCCTTGGTTGCATTAACATTCCTAAGAGTAAATGGAAGGATGTAAAAAGGGAAGAGTAAAGAGTGTAAGTCAGAGATAAAAATAAATCAAATAGGATATATGTTTCAAAAATTTTAAGCCAATATTCATTGCCTTTTGTGCAAAAGTGAACAGATTTTTCTTATTAAAGTCTTTCTCCCAACAAACTTCATTACTAATTCAAAGTGAATTAGATAAATTTCTTTTGAAAGTATGGGATTTGGAGAAGAATTATAGAATTTTTGTTGCTTTGACCAATTATCCTTATTATTATTCTCTAACCTGAATTATATCTTTTTTTTTTACAGCTGAAGGAAAGGTGTATAAAAAAAGGTTGCTGGATGGTATAAAGACTCTTAAAGGTGAGTACAAAGTATGATGAGGAAGCAGAGAAGTATGAGATCTCCTATTTTTCTCCTAGATGAATTCATTTTTATTACACTGAAAAGCTCATAAATGTATTTTCCCAACATTTATGGCTATGTTAGTTACCTAGAAAATTATCCAACCCCCTTTAGAACTTGCAGTATATTGATATGAACAAATGATATAGTCAGAAAATAAGGTTCAACATCTAGTTTTCATGTTGACTCTTCTTATACTCTTGACTAGGTCTTCTTGGATCTTATATCTTCATTATTAAAGTGATAATCATAGGACACACAGAATTAATAAAGTCTTTTCTCACATTTTGGCATATTTTTAAATGATACTTTATCTCTCCAAAGGAGGAAAAGTTGATATGAATAACCTGAACACATTCCTGAAAAATATGGGAGTTAAGCTCTCACCTAAAGAACTTGAAGATTTTTCACAAAACCTACCAGTTGATGGTGAGCATTATTATGGATTAATATGTACTCCTTTTTGGAAAGCTTGAGTTGCATAGCATTCATAGACCAATAATAGTGTTTATTTTATATCACTAGGGCATTTTGGAAACCTTATAGCAAAATTCAAATAAAAACACATCGTCTCTCTTTATTGATCCAAGTTCAGAATATGTCTCTCACTATGAGTAATAACTACTGGCGAGAGTGCCAACACATCATTCTCAGGTCAAAGAATGAAGACAAGAAGGAAAATATAATGAGAAATCTTTAATAGAGACATTAAATAATGAGGGAAAAGGAAAGCTGCCTATGAAGAGGAATGATTAAAGTTGATTAATGGTTATTTACAGTGTGTATGCCTTCACTATTCTGAAATAGAGTACCATCAGAATAGAGAAAAACACATTAAGAATTTTAAAAGACATAACTTTGGATAATGAACATAATATTACCATTATAATGAGATATTATGTGTAACGTCAAATTAAGATTTTAAATATATTAGTAAAATAAAACTTTTTCCAAGGGAAAAATGATTTACCAATACTGATTCAAGAATATTTTAAAAATATAACTTGATCAATGATGGTAGTTGAAAAAACTGTCAGCTCTCCATCACTATCCACCACTCCCACAAAAGGTAACAGGCCCAGATAGTTTTTTGTTTTTTGTTTTTTGTTTTTTGTTTTTTGGGGGTTACTGGGGATTGAACCCAGGGACATTCTACCTCTGAGCTGCACCCCTAGCTCTATTTTTTATTCTTTATTTTGAAACAGGGTCTTGCTAAGTTGTGGAGGGCCTCACTAAGTAGCTGAGGCTGACTGCGAACCCGGATCCTCTGGTCTCAGCCTCCCAAGTACTGGGATTACAAACGTGTGCCACCACGCACAGCTCCAGATAGTTTTTAAAGTAAGTTCTTTCAAATCTTCAAGGAACTATTCATTTTAATGCTATCTAAACTGATTCAGAGGACTCCAGCTTAAGATAAGGAAAAAAATTTAGTTCTCTTTACCTCTAAACCTAACAAAGTGAACAATAAAAACAAAAAAAGATTAAAAAATCAACAAAGAAAATTCAACATCAACCAAACAGTTAAAGGGGACCAACCTAATGCCATAAATGTTAAAAGCAGACAGGAAGCCAGGCTACCATGCCCAGCTAGTTCACACACATTCCACCACCCAGGAATATGGCCTTCTAGAGCTCAGTTTCCAAATGTAATCACACTGCCTGTTTGGTTTCCTGACCCTCTTAGGTGGTTGCAGAAGCCACCAGACTCAAAGGGAAAACGAGTTATGCTCCCATCTCTATCTCTGACCTGATTCCCCCGGATCGTCTCTGTGCCCATTTCAATCACGTTCTGCCTGGTGCACTCTAGGCCACGTGGTAGGCACGGCTGGGACAGTGTGACAGTATTTACTATGGTCTTCTGGATTCCTGCAGTAGCAAGTTCCAACATGACCTCCACAAGAGGCTTCCCTGCGTCAGCTCTCTGCTCACAAATTGGGGAATACGGTTTCAAACACCAGCTAACTGTGTAGCCTCTCAATCAACCAAGTTCAGACTGCTTTTTTATTCTATAGGTGTTTCTGTGCTAAAATTGTCCATATGTTTCTCTTTTCCCTTCGTGTTGCCTCTCCCCTCTGAGGTGACCCAGCACCACAAGCAGCCATTGGCTTGGCTCCACTATGCTCTTTCTTGTCCTCTATTTGACACCAGAACTTCTGGGTCTCTCTGAGTCTCTGACTGTCCATTATTGAAGTTCAGTGAACCCCTCAGTCACACACCTGAGAAGCAGTATTCCCCCTGCTTCAATTTTGAGCTATGGAGCAACTGGGAAGTGCAGCGTTCCTCTACTTCACCATCTTTGTTTCCTCCTGTAAGGACGTCTAAGTAAACTCCACATCTGCCCATGGGATGATAGCCTTGGGCTTTGCCTCTGACCCTCAATTCATCTTATACCCCTGAAGCTTTTATTTCCATTAATGAGTGATTTCTATTGTTAATTTCCCCCTTTTTATCAATTTCTCCCCTGCAAGTATTTCTACTCCTTTCTAAGTGGAGAGAGAAAACCAGTTTCCTATTCAGTTTGCTTTGTCCCAGACTTGGGAAGTGAGAATTCTCTGGATTTCATAGCTTGTTAATTTAGTTTTTGAGGGATGAGAAAGATTTAGAGGAGCCTTGCTCTATTTTTGACACCTGGAGTTTAATTCTATATCTCATTCATAGCTATTTGTTGTTGCTCTTGTTAATTTCTGACCTCATCATTCCTGTTTTGTGGTTATCAGTGTCATAGATGTCATAGTAGGCACCTGGTATTTACTTTAATACTCTGCATTGTTTGCTGCTGTTGTTTATTTCCCCTTTTCATGTGAGGTGCTGGGAATCTAGTATGACACAAATTCATGGGGTGAGTACTCTTCTGCTGAGCTATACCCCGAACCCAGTTAAAAGCACACCTTGTTCCACATACAACCCACCTGTTCAAACTTTAGCAATACCTTAACACAAAGAATAGAGGAGACAAAGCCGGGCGTGGTGGCGCACGCTTGTAATCCCAGTACTTTGGGAGGCGAAGACCGGAGGATCCAGGTTCGCGGCCAGCCTCAGCTCTCTCTCCTCTCTCTCTCTCTCTCTCTCTCTCTCTCTCTCTCTCTCTCTCTACCTAGTGAGGCCCTCCACAACTTCGTGAGACCCGATTTCAAAATAAAGTATAAAAAATAGGGCCGGGGGTGTAGCATGGAGGTAGAAAGCCCCTGGGTTCAATCCCCGGTACCGCAAAAAAAAAAGAATAGAGGAGACAAAAACCCCAAACTGATGACCAGATCCGAAGTAGGAAACCCTGAGTGAGGGGACCTCAGATCCCATTCATGGAAATCTCCTATAGCAAAAGCAGAGAGATAAAACACAGACTGTGGTCACTTCACCCATGAGCATCCTCAACCTTGAACATTTCTATACCCTTTAAGAACATTCAGAGTTTTCAAGAATAAAAGAGCAATCACAGAGAGTGTACCACATATAACCTGCTGTATACAACACAGTTGCCTGACCTACTGGAAGGACCCTACTCTTGTGAGACCTACAGAGAAAGTGAGATCCTGGAGCTATGGCACAATACACAATAAACCAAAGTACCTAATCATCACCAAAGAACTGGCAGAGAAACTACTATGAACCCCACTTGTAAATATATTCAATTCACAACAACCTAATATCCCAGAAGACTTCATCAAGAGAAGACTGTGATCCCAATAGCCCTCAAATAATAGTGGGAGAGAAATCCATCCCAAGAGATGAACAAATCTCAACATAGGAATATAATGGGTTTTTTTAAATAAAAAGGTAACATGAAACCTCCTAAGGGTCATAATTCACCAGCAACTGACTCCAAACACATTGAAGTGGTTAAAATGTCAAATAAGGAATTCAAAAGAATTATTATAAAAAAGATCAATGAATTCCAAGAGAACACAGAAAAACAACTGAACAAATTAAGAAAGCCAGTATAGGATATGGATGAGCAATTCAATACAGAGCTATTAAAAAAGAACCAAACACAAATCTTGAAATTGAAAAGCAGAATAAGTCAAAATTTTCAGTTGAAAGTCTCTCCAATAGAGTAGACTAAGTAGAAGACAGAAACTCAGAGCTTGAAGATAAAGTGGCCAGCCTTGAATATTCAGACAGTATTAAAGAAAAAGAAGAAACTATGATCAGAATATGCAAGAACTGTAGGACAAGATTAAGAGACCAAATTTAAGAATCACTGGCATTGAGGAAGGAACAGAAATACAAGATAATGGCATTGATAACCTTTTCAGTGAAGTAATAGCAGAAAGTTTTCCAAACCTTGGGGATAAGATGGTCATCCACTTAGAGGAGCCTTTTAGAACCCAAAATAGACAAGTTTCAAGTAGACAGTGTAAGTCCTTCAATTTTATTCTTCAAGATTGTTCTTGGCTATCAGGGATACATTATATTTCCATACGAATTTTAGGAACAGCTTTTCAAATTTGATAAAAATGTTAGTGGGGATTGTCTTGAATTTCTAGATCAGCTTGGGGATAGGAAGCAGGATTACCACCTTAATAATGTTAAGTAATTCATGATCTTGGGATCTCTTTGCCTTTATTTAGGTCTTATTTGATTTCTTTCCACAATGTTTTTTCTTTGTAATTTGGGAAGTATCAATTTTGTACTTCTTTTGTTAAATATATTCTTAGATGAATTATTCTTTTTTATATTTCTATTGGTATATTGTAATTATACATCATAGTGAGGTTCAAAGTGATACAAACATACATGCACATAGCACTTGGTGTGTTTCCCTCCAGATCCCACCCTACTGCCCTCCCTCCCCAAACATGTTATTAAAATTGGTAGTGATACTTTCATATGTGGGCAGAGCATTATTTGAACTATTTCCTTCATCAACCCTCCTTTTCTCCCTTTCCACCTCCCTCCCCCAGTTCCCTTCACCTATTCTACTGGTTTCTCTTCTCATTTATCTGAAGTCCCTCTTGTTTCCTATTTTCTCTATAACTTCCACTTATGAGAGAAAACATATGACCGATGACTTTCTTGCTGGAGGCATCACAATACCTTATTTCAAATTATACTACAGAGCTATAGTAATAAAAGCAGCATGATATTGGCACAAAAACAGACACATAGACCAATGGAATATAATAAAAGATACAGAGACAAATCCACATACTTAGAGCCAGTTGGTTTTTTGACAAAGGAGCCAAAAACATCTGCTGGAGAAAAGACAGCTTTCCACAAATTGTGCTTAGAAAACTGTATATTCTTTTTTGTTTTTGTAGTACTAGGGATTGAACCCAGGGGCATTCTCCCTCTGAGCTACACCCCAGCCCTATTTTTTATTCTTTATTTTTGAAATAGGGTCTCACTAAGTTGCAGAGGGCCTCAGTAAATAGCTGAGACTGGCCGTGAACCTGCGATCCTCTTGTCTCAGCCTCCCAAGAATTGGGATTACAAGCATGTGCCACCACGCCCAGCTAAAACTTTATATTCTTATGTAGAAGAATGAAATTAAACTCCCTTCTCTCGTGCTGCATAAGAGTCAACACAAGGTGGATCAAAGACCTAGAAATTAGACCATAAACTTTGCAATTACTAGAAGAAAACATAGGACCAATTCTCCAGCATATAGTCTCTGGTAGACACTTCCTCGATAAGACTCCCCAACCTCAGGAAATAAAACCAAGAATTAATAAATGGGATGGCATCAAATTTAAAAGTTTCTGTGCAGAAAAGGAAACAAACAAGAGTCTGAAGAGAGAGCCCACAAAGTGGCACTTATTATATTTTTTATGTTATTGTAAATGGAACTGTTTTCTTACTGTTATTTTTGACTGCTTATTGCTATTTTTAACATTTACTGAGGTTGGGCCTAAATCCAGTATATGGTCATTATCTATAAATATTCCTTATGTGCTTGAAAAAATATGCAATCTGAAATTATTAGGTAAAATATTTTCTACATGTTCATTAAATTGTTTGTTAAATTTGTTGTTCAAATTTTCTATAACCTGAATGGTTTTTCTCTGCTTGCTTTATTAACTACAAACAAGCATATATTAAAATCTCCCAATATGATTTTGAATTTTATATTTCTCATGATGTTGCAAATTTCTTTGTTTATGGTTATTTTGAAATCAGGTGTAGATAGGTGCATACAAGTTCAAAACTGTACATCTGTACATCTATTGTATTTGATTCCTTTTTAAATGAGGAAACAGTAGGATACATGAGACAGTAAAGGGACAAATATAAGATAATACCTTAAGAATAAGTTCTTATATCTTATTCTTATATCCAAGTATTCATTACACAAAAATGTAATGAAATAGTCTAGAACTAAAATTAAGATATCAGCATCCTAGTTGGGAGGAAGCATCCTAGGTAGAGAAAGTAGAAAGAACAGTCTCACACTGTTGGTCTGTGACTTCTCTATTTCTTGCAGTTGAAGGGAAGGCTGATCTGAAAAATGTGATGCTGAGAATGAAAGATTTTACAGGTGAGTTTCTGTAACACTGATATCCTAGCACTCTACAATCATTTTATTTTAGATGCTATTTTCCTAGTATATTGTTGATATTAATTTAGCCATTTTACCCAGTTATTGTGAAATATTTCTACCTGATAAAATTTATTTGATCTTAGATCACCTGTGTATTAAAAATAAACCACAGTTCAGGTGCAGTGATGCATGCCTATAAACCCAGCACTTGAGAATCTGAGACAGGATGATCCCAGGTTTGAAGCCAGCCTCAGCAACTTAGCAAGACCCTGTTTCAAAATAAAAAGGGCTAGGGGTGTCGCTCAGAGGTAGAAAGCCCTGGGATCAACCAGTACATAAATAAATAAAATAAAAACCATAGGACTTAGCCTTAATAACAAGTCCTATATACTTTTAAGATATTTTAAATTTATAAATATCTCTGCCTACATGTAAATAGCTAAATTTCAGGTAAGCATATTAATAAATCAGGTAAATTTTTGGAAAGCTTGAGATAATGTTTTGTGAACAATCAGTTATATGTCAGTATAATTATTACCAGAATTATTTCTACTGGAAATTCATTATATGATTCATTAATTAGAATTCATTCTGTACATTATCTCCAACAATGAGAGCCTTCAATATATTAACATTATAGGAATAGGTTTGCTTTGACCTCTATTGACAAATTGTCAATATTTTGCCATTTTGCCTTTGCTCTTTAACTACAAATTGAGAGTGAGGCCATATAAACTATTGTATTTAAAAACATACTATCATACCTCATATAGGTTAATAACATGTTCTCATGAGCATCTTTAAAATATTAAGTTATTGCCAGACGTGGCGGCACACATCTGTAATCTCAGTACATGGGAGGCTGAGAAAGGAGGGTCACAGGTTCAAGGCCAGCCTCAACAATTTAGCTAGACCCTCAGCAACTTAGCAAGACCCTGTTCCAAAATAAAAAGTAAAAAGGGCTGGGGGTATAGCTTGGAGGTAGAATGCCCCCAGGTTCAATCCCTAGTACCAAAAAAATTACTGTTGTTAATTTTCACCTGTAAACACTCTGTCTTTTCAAAGGAGAAAAGATAAATGCCAGTGATCTGAAAAATGTTCTTGGAGACATGGGGATACGACTCAATGATAAGGAATGTGCGGAGCTGCTAGAATTATTACCAGTGGATGGTGAGCTGCATATGTGTTACTGTGACATCCAGAAAGTATAGTTCAATGGTTCTACTTTTGAACTTTATGTTTAAGGTGATCCATGTTCAGATGTTACCTGCACCATCCTCCAGCTCTTATTTCCTTAGGAACAGTCTTTCTATTACTCTGTGTCAACATAGGTGCAGAATTCAATCCCCAAAAGAATCTTCTCCACAAAATCATTGTCAAGGAGGAAAAATGCTATGATGATTTCTCAAGGGAGAGCATGGAGAAGAATTTAAAACTTTTATCTCTCACTAAACAATGCATAAATCCTCATGAGAAATTCCTGTCCTCTCCCAAAGTCACTTTTCCATGTTATGCCATTGATGATTCTCTATTTCTTAACCCTTATCCCTCTCAGAGATAAACCCTAAAAATTCTTCCCTCTGTTCTCAATTTCTAGGATGACAAATTTCTTTCCCCTCTCTATTATGAATGTTGCTTATTATTTCCTTTAAACACAAAGGCTCCACATCTTTCCAAAGTGAGCTTTAAGAAGCATGTTTGCTGGCCGGGCGTGGTGGCGCAGGCTTGCAATCCCAGTACTTTGGGAGGCGGAGACCGGAGGATCCGGGTTCTCGGCCAGCCTCAGCTCTCTCTCTCTCTCTCTCTGTCTCTCTCTCTCTACTTAGTGAGGCCCTCCGCAACTTCGTGAGACCCGGTTTCAAAATAAAGGATAAAAAAATAGGGCCAGGGGTGTAGCGCAGGGGTAGAATGCCCCTGCGTTCAATCCCCGGTACCGCAAAAAAAAAAAAAAGAAGCATGTTTGCTTCATAAGAAGCAAAGGCCTAACTACCTCTACAAGTAATTCTTGTGCCAGCTGATAAGAAACTAAATTTTTTCTTATTTTTATACCAGATTGAAAGTTAGCAAAACCTTCAAGCATGAATTTTGACATCGAGGACTAAGAAAATCATTGCTGCTACCTTTTAGGCCATGGGCTTGTCAAACTTTAGAAGCAAGAGGAAGTAAAGGAAATAGAATGAAAATTTGATAGAAATAAGGGATGAGAGGAGTAAAAAGTAGAAAAGAAAAAGATAGCTGGGCATGGTGGCACACGCTTATAATCCCAGTACTTGGGAGGCTGAGACAGGAGAATCGCAGGTTTGAAGCCAGCCTCAGCAACTTAGGCTCTCAGCAAGTTAGCAAAACCCTGTTTCCAAATAAAACATTAAAAAGTAGGTCTGGAGGTATAGCCCAAAAAGGTAGAAGGCCTCTGGGTTCCATCCCCAGTACCACAATAAAAAAAAAAAAGATGAGTACGTGGTATAGTATGCTATATAAACCAACAGTTGCCTTGGGTGTTGAGGACTAAGTAGATTAATAACATCTAGCATTTATTTAGTGCTGATGTGTAAGTACCATTCTCACCACACACAGTGATGCCATGTTATCCCATTTTACACTAGAGGAAACCAAGGCACAGATTTGCTACAAAGCAAGAATTTAAACCCAGGCTCTTGACCCCTACACCAGACAACCACTCCATGCCATAATGAGAGTTTGTTGCTTCATTTCATCTTGATTTAAAGGTTAAAGAGGTTCAGTTTTCTAAGGCTTAGCACACAGAGGTGCTTATTTTCTCTTTGAGAGACATTCTTTGTCCTAAACTGTACCTTTTCTTACAGATGATGGGAAAATTTTTCAGAATAGACTGCTAAGAGGTTTGAAGTCTTTGAAAGGTGGGTAATAAATGTTATGGGAAAATACATAGGATTAGTATTCTCAACCTTTGTATTTGCCTTTTTTCCTAGTTATTAGGTCATGATTCCTCTGCCACCTCTTCTGTATATTGGTTATATATTGATCTTATAGTCTTTTGTGTGTGTGTTGTGTAAGCCTGATCCCAGAGTCAGGCTTAAAGGAATAAGTCCCAAGTATCTCAACAGTTGTCTTTCTATGTGTTCTTGTATAGGTCTAATTAAAGCTTGGCCTTCACGGTGCTAAAAATAACTATCATAATTCTCAGCTCTGAATTGTTAGTTTTATTGTTTTCAATCTAAAAGATGTCACATGCCCATTAACTAACTTTTTTTTTTTTTTTTGCGATACCAGGGATTGAACGCAGGGGCGTTCTACCTCCGCGCCACATCCCCGGCCCTATTTTTTTGTATACTTTATTTTGAAACCGGGTCTCATGAAGTTGCGGAGGGCCTCACTAGGTAGAGAGAGAGAGAGAGAGAGAGAGAGAGAGAGAGAGACAGGGGGGGAGAGAGAGAGAGAGAGAGAGAGAGCGCATGCGCGCGCTGAGGCTGGCCGTGAACCTGGATCCTCCGGTCTCCACCTCCCAAAGTACTGGGATTACAAGCATGCGCCACCACGCCTGGCCCATTAACTAACTTTTAAAAACAAAACCACTTATAGTCCTATCTAATCATAACCACTCTCAATATTTTGAGGTTCTTTATAATTAAAATATCAAAACTCTCATGTAGTCAATTTCTTTGAAATCCCCTTAGGAGTTTACATAAAAGACACCAACAAGTCGGGCATGGTGGCACACATCTGTAATCCTAGTACTTGGGAGACTGAGACAGGAGGGCCACAGGTTCATGGTCAGTCTCAGCAACCTCACAAGGTCCTCTGCAACTTATTGAGACCTTGTTTCCAAATAAAAAATAAAAAATAAAACAGGGCTGGGGGTGTAGCTCCGAGATAGAATGCCTCTGGGTTCAATCTCTAGTACCAAAATAAAAAAGACATCAACATACCAGTCTTAGCCTAACAGACATTTTTCCTCTGTGTTGCAATAGATTTTTATACCTATAGTTGAGCAATTAGATGATGTGGTTGGCTTGAATAACAGTCATGATATACAAATATATCCAATATGAGAATCACATTAAGATACTCACAATATGTAGGCATAGGGAGAATTAATCCATTTGGTAGAATAATAAATTGATGTCTAGGTGAGATTCACTCTACTCGTGTGCTTGCTATCTGTGAAATGGTAAGAATCACAGGAATTATTTACATTGTTCGTGTCTGTTCTTACTAGAAATATGATCTTAATTCATATAAGTTAAATGGTTATGTGATATAATTCCATCCTATGAAAAAGCAGTTTTGCCTGTGGTAACTATCTTTAGTAATGGCTACAACTATGTAGTTTTCTGTGGAATAAAAATGTATTCATTTACTTAATAAAACTCTGTTGTTTGATATTTAACTTCTAGGGTTTTTTTCCATTTTTTTACTTACTATAAAGAAGACTAAAATGAAGACTTAAACCTCCTTGTTGGCATAACCTTTTTCTGTAAAAAGGTAGAATTAGTAGGCTAAGAATTATGAAGATTTTAACGGTGCATGAGAGTTAATTCCCAAACCAATAATATAATTCCAATTAACTCTCACCAGCAGCCAGGCCATTTGAAAGTTAATTTACTTAGCATGAAAAGTATTTTTCACAGCCAGGCGTGATGGCGCACGCTTGTAATCCCAGTACTTGGGAGACTGAGACAGGAGGATCGCAGGTTCGTGGCCAGCCTCAGCTACTTAGGCCCTCTCTGCAACCTAGTGAGACCCTATTTCAAAATAAAGAATAAAAAAATAGAGCTGGGGTGGAGCTCTGAGGTGGAATTCCCCTAGGTCAATCCCCAGTACCTCAAAAAAAAAAAAAATACTTTTCACACTGTGTCTTTTACTGGGTTTTTCTCACATTCCTGTCTCTTTCTTAAGGAGGAAAAGTTGATGTCAATAACCTGAACACAATTCTAGGGAATATGGGGATCAAGCTCAAAAATAAGGAACTTAAAAGTGTGCTAAAAAATCAGCGTACTGATGGTGAGCATTGTAAATAACTATTTTTCCTTTTAGGGGAGAGATTAGAATCTTGGGATTACATACAAGGATTTTGAAAATTAGATTGATAAGAGTAGCTTAAGACATTTTAATGGAGAATAACTTGGACTGAAAGTAAGAAGAAATCCTGTCTTTTGTCATGCTTATTCATCTGAAGTTATCATCATACTCAACTATGAGCAATGCTGAGAGGATATTCACAACTGTTATCAGGCCTGCAAGTAGCAAGAAAAAACAAATATGGAAGCAGGGAGGGAAAGTGAATGAATGAATAACAAAGACAGCTAGAAATAATTGAGAAAAAAAGTGTCTAACAACTATATGTCATTAGCATTTTGAGGTAGATACAGAAGTTAGAAACATTAAAGGAAAGCCTATTGGAAATAGATGGAAGATACGAAGCCTCTAGCTCAGCATCTGTGTTAAGTGTAAGGTCCACCAAAAGGAAAGAAAAAAGCTTATCTTTATGAATGCATCTTTTACCATGCTTACAAGAAAGTATCTGAAGACCTAAAAACCACAAACATAGTACATTTATCATTGGTCAAGGGACATGGTCCCTTCTTACTAATCCATGGTCTTTCATACTGAGGAATCAAGCACTCAAATCAGGAAATATAAATTTAAACTGAACACAAATAATTTAGTAAAATATATAGATTTTCATTGGACCCTAGTTTATAATATTTCTGTGCCATTGTTCAAATTATCTATGTTTTGTATTACAGATAATAGGAATGTTTCTCTGAAAAAGGTGATGGATGATGTGAACGCAGTTACAGGCAAGTTGAAAGTTATTTTGAAGATTAAAATCCTTCCTAATTCTTTAGTGATATTTTCCTATTTTTGTGTTTTCAGTTAGTATATAAGTTCATGAGCACAATACCTGTGAATAATAAAACTAATGAATTTATCTTGTTTTTTAATGCTAACAACTATATGTCATTAGCATTTTGAGGTAGATACAAAAGTTAGAAACATTAAAGGAAAGCCTATTGGAAATAGATGGAAGATATGAAGCCTTGTTTTTTAACTTGTTTTTTAAGTAACTTGTTTTTTAAGATAATTATGCCATTTAAGATTTTATGGTTTATTGTTGTACTTTATTCCTTTTCAGTGCTATAGAAGCATTCTGTTATTCAAGTATACCATAATTTATTCATCCGTTCTCCTATATATGCTTACTTACATTGTTCATGTTTTAAAAATATCTCTTTATATTTAATTATTATAATTTTAACATAAAAAGTCTCTAGTTTGCATTTGCAAGAGTTCCACTACTAAACTTGAAGAGTAAGGTATACTTACAAATGAAATGTCTTCATCATAGTGTATATGAATATTCCATGTATTCAAGTAGTTCTAACTTATACCAAAAGTAGTTGTAGGATTAATCATCCCACCTGAAACTTGCAAAACTCCTGTTGATCCACACCCATACTTATACATGTTATTATCAGTGTTTGTTTGCCAAAAATGGATGTAAAAGGATATCTCATTGAGGTTTAAATTTACATTTTCTTGATTACTAAAGAGGCTAATATCTTTTCCTATATTCATTGGTCCTTTGTGCTGTATCTTTAATAAAATGCCAGTTCATGCCTTTTGCCTCTTTTCCTGTTTGGTGTTTTGTCTTTTATTGATAGTTCCTTATATGTATTACTAGATAATAATCCTTTGTCGATTACGTGTTGCAAATATCTTCTCCCAGAGTTTTTGCTATCTTTTCACTTTCTCTGTGGTACCTTTTGTTGAAAAGAAGTTCATAATTTTAATGTGGATAAATTTTAATACCTTTTCCCAAGGGTTAGCATATTTCAGTTCTTGTCTAACAAACCTTTTCTCACCCAAAGTCGTGAGCAATATCCTGTATTTTCTTCTTAAAGTTAAAAGGATTTACTTTTAAGCCAGGCACAGTGGTGCAAAACTGTAATTCCAGTATTTGGGAAGCTGAGACAGGAGGATCACAAATTTGAGCCCAACCTGGATAATTTAGCAAGACCCTGTCTTAAAATAAAATAAAAAAGAAAAGGGGCTGTAGCTTAGTGGTAGAACACCCTTGGGTTAGTCCCCCTGCTATTTATTCCACTGGACAGGTCTTTTTGTGCCTTTGTTTCTTAACAAGCAGGTGGTGATATAAAAAGATGGACAATTTTGTTTCATATTTTCAATACTTAAATATTTCTTAATATTGTCAACTGTACTTGCCATTTCCATTTTTTGAAGGAGGAAAAGTTAATGTGGAAGATGTGAAAAATATTCTGGAAGGCATGGGGATAGAACTGACACCTAAAGAATGCTCGAAACTGTTAAAAAATCTACAAGTTGATGGTGAGCATTTCAAATACTATTTAGAGCATCTGTGGAAGTTCATGTTGTGTATTAAGGCAAATTTCAAAAGCTATGCCTAGCCAGGCATGGTGGCGCATGGCTGTAATCCCAGTACTTGGGAGACTGAGACAAGAGGAGTAACGGGTTCAAGACCAGCATGCAGTAATTTAGCGAGACACTGTTTCAAAATTAAAAATAAAGTAGGGCTGGGTTCAATTCCTAGTACCACAAAAAAATTAAAGCTATAACTATTGGATATGCTAGCTTAAAAAAAGGACTAAGAAATTTTAGGCCGGCATGGTTGCTCACGCTTGTAATACCAGTACTTGGGAGGCTGAGACAGGAGGATCACAGGTTAGAGAACAGCCTCAGCAAATAGTGAGGCTCTCATCAACCTAGCAATTTCAAAATAAAAATTAAAAATAGGGCTGGGAGGTGTAGCTCAGAGGAGAATCCATCTGAGTTTAATCCCCAGTCCAAAAAAAAAAAAGAAATTTTAGCATGACCTTGTTCTTCCCTTGAAAAGTGTAATTTAGTTTGGTTTTTTTTTTTTTTTGAGTCAGCAAGTCTACTTTCTTGAATCCTGTAATTACATATAAAATTTTCTATTATGATGTTTGGTTCCACCCTTAGAATGAAAAGTTAAACTGAGAGCTGTAAGGGGGGAAAATGAGGGTGGAAGGATTAGAATAGTAGGAGAAAGAAGGAAAAGTCAGAGAAGAAAAGTGAAAAATGTGCTCATATTTCTTCTGGGTGTTTGCCACAAATTATTAAATAATTATATAATTATTTCCATTTGGTCAGACACAATACTCAGGGATTTTTCTCTATTCCATGTGGTTTCAAACTCTTGGGAGGGCAAAAATCAAAGTTATTTCTAAGGCAAATCATTTAAAAATATCTTTAAAAACTGTCTTTCTATATGTCTATATCAATTTATCTATAATGTCAATTGTGCCTTTTTTAACAGATGATGGAACTATATATCAAAATAGACTGCTGGATGGTGTGAAGTCTTTCAACGGTAAAAAGCATAATGAGATGAAAGATAAAATTCTCCCACCTCATATTGTATTGTTGTCTAGTTATTCTCTTATGGATCTTACCATCTCTCATATGAGTTCTATACTTATTCTGTCTTCAAATATAGCTGCATTTTCCAAATAACTTTTCATTTTGCTGCTGAGTAAGATTGGATTTTGCCAAATTTACTTGAAAAGCAAATTTAAATCTAGCTCTCTGTAGATTACAGGAAGCAAAGAACTGGCAGCTGTTCGGGGCATTTCAGTAACTAAAAGAATTAAATGGCATTCAGGCCCTACCTACCAAAAAGTGTTTCATTTGTCTCCACCACTGTAATTCACTGGAGAATGAATTCATACTTGATAGGATTTTCCTCAAGGCCAAGAAAGAGGTTACAATTCTAATTCCATGTTGTTTATTTTTATGCACTTGAACATTTTTGAGTCATTACCAATTTTTGCTGATAGCCACAGTACATGGGGATTAACTGACATTTTCTTGTTCAAGGAATTCATTAGATTTCCTTTGTGTTTCTGATTCTTTCTTTAGGTGGGAAAGTTGGTATTGATGACCTGGAAAACACTTTGAAAAACTTGGAAATCAAGCTCCCAGATAAGAAACTTAAAGTTCTGTCACAAAATCTACCAGTTGATGGTATGGATTTGACTTTTTGGGGAACTTTAGACTTAAAGGCTTATGTATGAGGATTCCTAGAGCTAGATCTGTTTTGATGCTAATATGATTTTTTAAACCTTACAGAAAAACCCAGTTCTGATATAAGAGCACATGTTGACTTATGTACATTTATGAATTTCAGAGTATATGACATATGTGCTAGAGCAAGTTATAGGCAATAAGTCTGTGCTTGAGAGAACCTGAAGGACAGCTTATTACTCACAGAGAAGAGGCTGCTAATTTAAGATTTATTGCATCATTTCAATATTTCTCGAAAGTAATCATCAAATATACATTCCTCCACCTCATGATATACCAGCTTCCTGATCCCTTCTTCCTGTATTTTGGCACTGGCTCACTTCATTCCTTCTTGACCTCATCCCTCCCCGACATAAGAAAATTTAAACAGCAATATTTTATCTTCTCTTTAAAGTAGACTAAGCCAGGCGTGGTGGTGCACGCTTGTAATCCCAGTACTTGGGAGGCTGAGACCGGTGGATCTAGGTTCGCAGCCAGCCTCAGCTACTTAGTGAGGCCCTCCGCAACTTAGTGAGACCCTGTTTCAAAATAAAGAATAAAAATAGGGCTGGGGGTGTAGCTTGGAGGTAGCATGCCCCTGGGTCCAATCCACAGTACTGCAAAAATAAATAAATAAAAATAAAGTAGACTTACAAGCTGGGCTTGGTGGCGCACGATTGTAATCCCAGTACTTGGGAGGCTGAGACCGGTGGATCCGGGTTGGCGGCCAGCCTCAGCTACTTAGTGAGGCCCTCTGCAACTTAGTGAGACCCTGTTTCAAAATAAAGAATAAAAAATAGAGCTGGGGGTGTAGCCCAGAGGTAGAATGCCCCTGGGTTCAATCCCCAGTAAAATAAGTAAATTAAATAAATAAATAAATAGATAGATAAAGTAGACTTAGAGTTCCACTACTCTTATTCCCAAGAAATGCACCCCTCATATTTATCAAAAATATTAGTCCCTATATTTCTCCATTTTCTTTCAATACATAAACTATCTTCTAACTTATTTCACTATCCAACTACTCTGTCATTCCTGGTCCATGACACTCTCAACATTTGATCAACAGTCATTCAGATCTGCACTTTTCTTGCTGAATCTTGCTAAAGAATGGCCAATATATAGGTTATATAAAGAAGTTAAAAAACTTAACACTAAAAAGTCAAAAAACGGGCAATTAAACAGAATAGACACTTCTCAAAAGAAGAAATACAAAAGGCAAATAAGTGTATGAAAAAAAAATGCTCAACATCATTAGCAACCGGTGAAATGCAAATTAAAACTACACTAAGATTCCATCTAACTCTAGTTAGAATGGCAATCATCAAGAATACAAACAGTTGATGTGAGACCTCAATGCACTAATAAAGATATTTTTTAAAAGAATATAAATGATAATAAATGCTGGTGAGGATATGGGGAAATAGAAACCCTTATACAGCTGTTGGTGGGACTGCAAATTCATACAATCATTATTGGAGATCAGTATGGAGGTTCCTTAAAAGAACAGAAATGGAACCATTATATGACCCAGCTATACCACTCCTCAGTAACTTTCCAAAAGAATTAAGGTCAGAATACTCTAGTGATACATGTATATCCATGTTTATAGCAGCACAATTCATAATAGCCAAATTATGGAACCAACCCAGGTGTCTGTCAACAGATGAATGGATAATGAAAATGTGGTATACAAACACAATGGAGTTTTACTCAGCCATAAGGAAGAACAAAATTATGACATTTGCAGGAAAAATGATAGAACTAGAGAATATTATGCTGAGATTAGCCAGTCTCAAAAATTCAAGGGTCAAATGTTTTCCCTCATATGGAAGCTAGAGAGAACAAAAACAAACGGGACTTTAGAAATTGAGGAGAGAGGCCAGTTGAATACTGAAAGGGATGGGGCAGGGAGGTGGGGAGAGGAAAAGGAAGAACTAATGAAAGAAAGTTCAGATTATGCTATGTCCATATATGAAGGTATCACTACTCACTAATATGTATGGGGAGGGGTGGTTAATAGGGTAGGATCTGAAGGGAAACACACCAAGACCTGTGTGCACATATGTTTGTATCACTTTGAACCTCACTATAAAAAAAAGTATAAAATAATTGAAATTTTAAAATGACAATATATAAGAAACCTAAAGCCAACATCATATTGAATGGGGGGAAATTGCCAGAATTCCCCTTAAAGTCAGGAACAAGACAAGGATGCCCACTATCACCACTCCTTTTCAACATAGTCCTCGAAAGTCTTGCCAGAGCAATAAGACTAGAGAAGGATATCAAAGGAATTCAAGTAGGAAAAGAAGAATTAAAATTATCTTTATTTGCGGATGATATGATCCTATATCTAGAAGACCCAGAAAACTCAACCAAAAATCTACTAGAGATGATTAACAAATTCAGCAAAGTAGCAGGATATAAGATCAACCTAAAAAAAAATCAGTAGCTTTCATATATGCCAACCATGAATCCACTGAGAAAGAAATCCAGAAAACAATTCCATTCACAATAACTTCAAAACCAATCAAATACCTAGGGATAAACTTAACCAAAGAGGTAAAATACCTCTACAATGAAAACTATAGAACACTGAAGAAAGAAATAGAAGATCTTAGAAAATGGAAAGATCTCCCCTGCTCTTGGACAGGCAGAATAAATATTATCAAAATGGCCATTCTGCCAAAAATGATCTACAGAGTCAATGCAATCCCTATCAAAATACCAGCATCATTTTTCACAGATCTAGAAAAATCAGTCATTAATTTTATATGGAGAAACAAAAGACCCAGAATAGCCAAAGCAACTCTCAGCAATAAGAACCATGCAGGAGACATAACAATTCCTGACTTCAAATTGTACTACAGAGCTATAGTAATAAAATCAGCATGGTATTGACACAAAAACAGACACATAGACCAGTGGAACAGAATAGAAGATACAGAAACAAGTTCACAAACTTATAGTCAATTGATTTTCTACAAAGGTGCTAAACACATACATTGGAGAAAGGACAGTCTTTTCAACAAATGGTGCTGGGAAAACTGGTTATTTACCTGTAAAAAAATGGAACTAAATCCTTACCTCACCCTGCACAAGAGTCAACTCGAGATGGATCAAAGACCGGGAAGTTAGACCAGAGTCTGTGAAATTATTAGAAAAAGGCATAGGTTCAACACTCCAACATGTAAGCACAGGTAGAAACTTCCTCAACAAGACCTCCAAAGCACAGGAAATTAAAACAAGAATTAATAAGTGGGATAGCATTAAACTACAAAGCTTCTGCTCATCAAAGGAAACCATCAAGAGCCTAAAGAGAAAGCCTACGGAATGGGAGAAGATCTTTGCAAGCTATCCCTCTAACAGAGGTCTAATATGTAGGATATACAAAGAACTTAAAAGACTTTACACTAAGAAAACAAACAATCTGATCAAGAAGTGGGCAACTGAAATGAATAGACAGTTCACGAAAGAAGAGATACAAATGGCCAATAGATACGTGAAAAAATGTTCAACATCATTAGCAATCAGGGAGATGCAAATCAAAACTACTCTAAGATTTCATCTGACCCCAATTAGAATGGCAAGCATTAAGAAGTCAAACAACAACAAATGTTGGCAAGGATGTGGGGAAGTTGGGACTCTTCTACACTGTTGGTGGGATTGCAAACACTATGCAAAAACTCCATAGTTCAATCACTATGGAGATCAGTGTGGAGATTCCTCAGAAAACTGGGAATGGATCCACCTATACCATTACTGGGTATCATATCAAAGGGATTGAAACTAGAAAACAACAGTAATATATGCATACCCATGTTCATAGCAGCACAATTCACAGTGGCCAAATTATGGAACCAACCTATGTGTCCATCAACAGACGAGTGGATTACAAAATTGTGGAAAATACACACAATGGAATTCTACTCAGCAATAAAGAAGAACAAAATAACATCATTTGCAAGAAAATGGAAGGATCTGGAGAACATTATGTTAAACGAGATCAGCCAATCAAAAAAAAGAAGGGACAGCCGGGCGTGGTGGTGCATGCTTGTAATCCCAGTACTTTGGGAGGTGGAGACCGGAGGATCCGGTTCCCGGCCAGCCTCAGTTCGCGCATGCGCGCGCGCATGTGCCTCTCTCTCTCTCTCTCTCTCTCTCTCTCTCTCTCTCTCGCCCTGTCTCTCTCTCCCTGTCTCTATCTCCCTCTCTACTTAGTGAGGCCCTCCGCAACTTCGTG